>RPOG01002021.1:43324-112146 GCA_008086565.1 Thalassoma bifasciatum
ATCTGCAGGAAACAGAGAGGAACAGAAACAGTGTGAGTGTCAGAGAGGATCTGAACCAGGAGCAGAGGGAAGAACGCCGTACTACCAAACAGCTCATTAACAAACAGGCTGCATGGAAACAGATACACTGGTTCATGTAAACTCCTGTTCTTACAGATTACAAAAATGAGCAACAGGTTAGCACAGAGTATCAACATGTAGATCAGAAATGCAAGCAGGAAAAAGACATGTTTCAAAAACCCAGTTTCTGAAAAGCTTCCAAGTCTGAAATGAGAAAACTGAGTCACATTGATCATGATTTATCCTGAGTCTTTACCTCATGGAGAGAGAAACAAGAACCTGCAGCAGGGACAGGTTTTAGGGAGCTGTTCTACAGAGTCCTTATACCCACAGAGATCAACAGTTCCTCCCTGAGCACAACTGAACAGCACATCGCATGCAGGTGACTTTCCTGCAGAGCCTGTTTGCTGGTGATTAAATACCCTCTATGTTGGTCACATGACTGGAAAAGACGTGTTGATCAGAGTGACGTCATGTCTCAGGGACCTGAAGATTCCATGTGGGCAAAATCTTTTAAGACTCAAAAACTGTGATAGTAGGTTCACATCAAATAGTGGTGAGGGGATCTGGTCTCCTGGACTGACCCCTGTCATGCTTGAGTGTTTACGAGTGAAGTGTAATATGAGTTTTTGTCAGGCCTGAAATCTGACTGGTCACAACAGGCCCTACAAAGAAACCTGGAGGGGGTTGTGTTTCTTTTTCAGAAGTTGAGTTCTAACTAGTTGTTGCATTAGAAAACCCCAAAATCACAGATCGACTCTCTCTTCGTTCAAAGATTTCAATTTGGTGGTCTGGTGGACTTTCTTGACCTACATGTGCAGCTGGTGTTGATCTGGACACATCATATGGAGGCTCTGTCTGAAGGTTTTCTACTCCAACTGGGGACTCAGAGAAAACTTTTTGTACATTTCAACAGAGACTGAGGACTGTGTTTAGAGTCTTGGTTGTCTGAATAGAGACTGTTTAAGACACATTAAGCATGTGAAGGAAGTTGTAATTTTTTTGAGAATTGTTATGGTTTTTTCATTATTTTAGTGGTTCAAGGAACATTTTTAATTCATTTAGAAAAACAACAATTTCAGGGAGAGATAAAAGTCCCGATTTTATCACATTTGTAAAGGTATAAAATACAGCAAAATCGCCATATTTGATTTTTTTATCTTGCACCAAAAGTTATCGTGTATTGAAAATAAAACTAAAACCAACAGACGTTTTTATTTTTCCAGCTGGTGTAAAAACTGCGTCCTCATTACTCACGTAGGCTGTTAGTGTAAAATAAAAAGTGATAAATGATTTAGGGGCTTTTATGAATTTGGTAAAAGTAAACAGCTCTTTCATGATGAAGTGAGCAGATTTACCGCTGTTTCTTTCCTGTCACTTCACTTTTATCTCTGGGACCGTTTCACATTTTTGTTGTTGTGTTGTAGTTGAGCTGATTTATTCCAGTAGGTGTCAGTAATTCACCTCAACCTGAGCGCCCCCAAACTGACAAACGCCATTAGCGCCGTGCATTGTGGGAAACAGTACGTCAGGTAGACTGGTCCGTTGCATACTGAGAAATTTTCTCCGATCAGTAGGTCATCCGGGAACTTGTAGTTTACTACAGATGTCGCAAGTTTTCGCATACTGACTACTAAATACTGAATTTCAGCCGAAGCAGTAGGCATCGCTAGAGTAGTAGGCGGTTTGGAAAACAGCCTTAATGTGTCTTAAGTGACATCTCTGCGGCATCAGAGGAGTCCATGTACAGTGAAAGTGAATCAGACCTCTGTGATGAATCTGGATTTTTGATATTAAAAGGAGAAAGAAATGGAAGGTGTGCTCTGTGACACAATTGAAACTAGTAGTTTTAAGCTGGACCCAAAAGCAGGCAGAGGCAGAAAAAGCAGTTTCTAAGAGAATTTATTGAGGGGCTGTAGAGAAGGGGAATGTACCTCTTTGTTTGTCTGAGATATCTGTGAAATATCTGTACCGTTGCTGAAACGACTCTTGTTTGTTCACCAGAGCTGCTTGAACAGCTTGAAGATCTGCGGGATCGAGGTAGTCAGACATGTTTGTTTGCTTTTTTTGACCGGCTGGTGTTTTGCGTCTTTTGCGTCTTCTGCCTTTTAGACGGGGGCATTACCACTTTGGTCTTCAAAACGCTCCAATCTGGAGGGAGTCTTGAGATTCTTGCAGATTCACCCCCCTGCGGTGCAGTCGCCATGTAAACAGAAGGCCCTTCTTTTTTTTTTTTTTTTAACTTAGTTTTTATTATTTTTTTCTTTATCAGTACAAAACATTGTATATACATTTCAACACAATTCAATGAGTTTCTTTTCCATTTTCTAGCTGTACTTGCATATGTCACATATCTCCATATGCACAGTATGATGGTTAAACAAATAGACAAAAAATAATACCAGTCACATAAAAATAAGAATAATGTCCCCTCGGAATTATAACATCACAAGCCCATATCATTGTCAGAACCAGGATGACATTTTGCATACAGAGCAGGGAAATTATTGCATGTATCTTTAATGTGTGTACTATTGTAGCAATAGAGGAATTATAGGTTTCCATCTTTTAGTAAAAGTTTCTCTCTGAAGCCGAAAAAGTGATCTGTTCCATTTGATGAATGTCCCAAGTCTTTTGGATCCATGTGTTATATGAGGGAGGTTCTGGTTTCATCCATCTGATGGTTTTACACTTTAAGGCTACAGTTAGTAATATATTCAAAAGGTATCTATCTGCCCTTCCCCTCAAACCCTCAGGTATTACTCCCAGTACTGCCACTACAAAGTCTCTTGGGATGTTCATTTTGAAAACGTCCTTCAGGGCGGCAAAAACCTCCCCCCAAAACACTTTTAACTTTGGACACAACCAAAATATGTGAATGTGATTGGCCATATGTTCACCACAGTTCTTCCAGCAAAAACTTGAGTGTTGTGGACCCATCTTAGACACTATTACTGGTGTTCTGAAGTATCTTGTAATTATTTTCCATTTGAATTCCCTCCATGTGTTAGAGTTGGTAACTGAATAACAGAAGGCCCTTCTGACACAATATTCTGTCGGATTCACCCGCAATCGTCTCCGTGTAGACAGGGCCTTAAACTCATCCTGCTTTCATGGACCAGTCAAAAACAGAAAGAAAGACTCTCCACACTTTCCCCTCTTTGGAGCTTCTGCAACTCGTTCATCAGCCTCAGGAAACCATAACCCTCACGTGGGGACGAGACCCTGAGATCCTTACGGCTAAATTACACCGCATCTGTCTGTGTGCCATCTCTGATGCGACACGACAAAAAATCAATCAGGATTCATTCAAGTCAATGTGTGAACTCACACTGCATCCGTTCACCTGCGTGCCGACGCCTGCAAGACGCAAGTGATACGCAGCAATCCTATTTCTGCTGGACGCCGCAACTGTGATGCATAAATTCAGCGCAGGGAAGCTCGAGCGGGACAGGAAGTAGTACCCAGAAGCCATCGAAAAGAGCCTGTGACTTTCAAAATAAAACAAACAGTGCCAAAATTAGATCGTATTCAGCTTGACTTTGAGGATGAAACGACGAAATGAGCGGAGACACGCCAGGATTTAGCAGATTAATGGTTAAAACAAATAGTTTTTGTTTTACAAATATGAATGAAGAAAAACTTATTTATAATGTGAGGAGCACGGGAACTCCTAGACCTCGCGACACCAACTGTCCGTCAGCCCTGCGGGTGGGTCTAAAGGAGTAAACAGAACACAGAGAACCCCAAAGTGGACACACACTTTCCCTGAGTGCTCCTCGAGATCCAGTCCATCAGGGTCTAATATCTCATGTCTTATTTAACTAGCTAAATAAAATGCACTGCACTCTCCTCTGACATAAAACTTGCTTGGACAGACACAGACCTGGATGTTTAGGTTGATAAATACCGCTCTGTGCATGGATATGAGCATACAGCCATATTTTGGTTGTGCGCAAATTTGACAAGGCCAATGAGACTGGAAGATTGAGAGGAGAATTAATTTTTCAAAATCTCCAAAGTGCCTGTTTGGCTGGAGAGACAAGGAAAAGAAACACTATTGTACATGGCCGTATATGGAAGTTGGCAAAATTATTGAGCTCATTTTTATTCCTCAGGTTGAAGAACAGAAACTGACATTAACTCTGAGACCAAGTGTCACTGCCTGAGAGCCAAAGAAGAAGTTTTAAATGCTGAAAAGACGTTTTTTTAAAAAAAAAAAAATCTGCCAGTTTATTAGCACTAATCTCCTACTGAAGTAAATGTTGAAACAGTCATTGGTCATCAGTCCACTTTATTAACACAGCATCATTCAATGAATGGATCACACAGTGAAGCTTTCTTACACTTTACAGAAACAGTGTTGAAATCATGTGTCACTGCATCAAGACATGAAACATTCAGAGTTATTCAAAATGAGACAAATGATCAGTTGCAAAGTTAATGTTCCACAGTGACCATCACACGTAAAACAGTTGTGAAAAAGTGTCCATACATGTTTGTATCTCAGTGTTTCAGCTGGAAAAACAGAAGCTTTGAGAAAAAGAAACTTTTACACACGACATAGATTTTGGACATTTTCAGGCCATAAATGACAGGGTTCAGGAGAGGCTGACATGTAACAAGGTATAATGATAGAAATATGGGAACCAGAGGAGGGAGACTGCTCAAATCAAACCTGCTCTGAATCACCTCAAAACAAATTCCAAAGGAGAAGTTGAAGAGAGAGACCAGGTGAGGTGTGCAGGTAGAAACAGCTTTCTGTCGCGTCTGTTTGGAGCCTGAGAAACAGACTCTGAGGATCCTCATGTAGGTGTAAAAAATCAGGGTCAAGGGAAACATAACTGAAATTGCAGCATTAACAAGACCATAGATGCTTTCTGCTGTTGTGTCATAGCAGGCAAGTTTGACAATGGCAAAGCTGTTGCAGTAAATGTAGTTGATAACATTTCCACACAGCTGCAGAGAATGACGTAAAGGCAATGTCCAAGCTTTAGGAATACAAGCACCTAACCAAGCTGCTGCAATCAACAAACTCATCTTTTTAAAGGTCATAATAGAATTATACTGCAGAGGATAACAGATGGCAATATATCTGTCATAAGAAATAACAGCCAGGCAGGTTAACTCAATAAACACAAAAGAGTTGAGACAGAAAATCTGCAGGAAACAGAGAGGAACAGAAACAGTGTGAGTGTCAGAGAGGATCTGAACCAGGAGCAGAGGGAAGAACGCCGTACTACCAAACAGCTCATTAACAAACAGGCTGCATGGAAACAGATACACTGGTTCATGTAAACTCCTGTTCTTACAGATTACAAAAATGAGCAACAGGTTAGCACAGAGTATCAACATGTAGATCAGCAATGCAAGCAGGAAATAGACATGTTTCAGAAACCCAGTTTCAGAAAAGGCACCAAGTCTGAAATGAGAAAACTGAGTCACATTGATCATGATTCATCCTGAGCCATTACCTCAAGGAGCAAGAAACTAAAACCTGTAACAGGGGCAGGTTTTTAGGGAGCTGTTATACAGAGCACTGATACTCACAGAGCTCAGCTGTGCCTCCCATAGTCCATCGAACGGCACAACACATGCAGCTGACTTTCCTGCAGAGCCTGTATGCTGGTGATTAAATACCCTCTATGTTGGTCACATGACTAAAAAAGATGAGTTGATCACAGTGACGTAATGTCTCAGGGAGCTGAAGATTCACTGTGTGGATAAAAAATGTCAAAGGCCCAAAACTGAGTGAAAAGTTAGAAATCAAACCTGACAGGCCCAATCAAAGAAACCTGGATGTGGTCACTTTTTTTCCCCAAAGATAAGTAAGAACTAGTTGCAGTGTCAGGAAACTCAAAGATCCCTCATCAACTGTGTTGCTTTGTCAAAAGATGTGAATTTGGTGGTCTGGTGGACTTGCTTAACCTACAAGTGCAGCAGGGGCACAGGCTGCACTTGTAGGTTTCCACACAGGAGTCTAAAGGGATTGTCCAAAAGCCAGAATGGAAGCACAACAAAACCAGACTGTGAACTCGCTGAGCTCAGGCTGAATGTCCGCATACAGGAAATAGAAGATAGGGGGAAATATGCAAATTTCACTTCAACAAGTGGTCACTTTTCATTCACACAATGAATCATCAGTTTGTTGAGATATGGCGTCACTGTGTTGCTCATCTTTTCATGTCATGTGACCTGCATGGAGAATATTTATTCACCAGCATACAGGCTCTGCAGGAAAATCAGCTGCATGTGATGTGCTGTTCAGTTGGACTCAGGGAGGAGGAGCTGATCTGTGTGGGTATCAGGACTCTGTAGAACACCTCCGTAAAACCTGTCCCTGTTGCAGGTTCTGGTTTCTCACTCCATGAGGTAATGGCTCAGGATAAATCATGATCAATGTGACTCAGTTTTCTCATTTCAGACTTGGTGTTTATTCTGAAACTGGGTTTCTAAAACACATCTTTTTCCTGGTTGCATTTCTGAACTATATATTGATTCTCTGTGCCAACCTGTTGCTCATTTTTGTAATCTGTAAGAACAGGAGTTTACATGAACCAGTGTATCTGTTTCCATGCAGCCTGTTTGTTAATGAGCTGTTTGGTAGTACGGCGTTCTTCCCTCTGCTCCTGGTTCAGATCCTCTCTGACACTCACACTGTTTCTGTTCCTCTCTGTTTCCTGCAGATCTTCTGTCTCTACTCTTATGTGAATATAGAGTTCTTCAATCTGACTGTTATTTCTTATGACAGATATCTTGCTATCTGTTATCCTCTGCAGTATAACTCTCTCATGACCTCTAAAAAGGTTTTTGTGTTCATTGCAGCAGCTTGGCTGTATGGTTGTCTATGTACAGTTTGCACTGTGTCTTTAAGTTCTACTCTGCAGTTGTGTGGAAACGTCATAAACAACATTTACTGTAATAATTATGCTATTGTCAAACTGGCCTGCTCTGACACCACAGTCAATAACATCTATGGCCTCTTCATCCATGTACTAACAGTTTTTGTTCCCCTGATTCTGATTTTTTACACCTACATGAGGATCCTCAGAGTCTGTTTCTCAGGCTCCAAACAGATGAGACACAAAGCTGTTTCTACCTGCACACCTCACCTGGTCTCTCTATTTAACTTCTGTTTCGGAATTTGTGTTGAGGTGATTCAGAGCAGGTTCAATGTGAGCAGTCTTCCTCCTCTTGTTCCCATATTACTGTCATTATACCTCATCACATGTCAGCCTCTCCTGAACCCTGTAATTTATGGCCTGAAAATGTCCAAAATCTTTGACATGTGTAAACATCTGCTTCGTTCAAAGCTTCATTTCAATCAGCTCAACCACTGAACTTAAACCTGTATAATAAGTTTAAATGACTGTTTAATGTGTGAGGGTCACTGTGTGCTCAAACAAAGAACTGGTGAAAACCTTTGTTTGCTGCTAAACAGTGAAATAGCTCTGAATGTTTCATGTGTTGATGGACTGTCATGTTTGATTTCAACCCAACTACATTTTGTTACTGTCAAAAAAACTTCACTGTGTGATCCATTCCTTGTTTTGGGCAGAAAAATAAAGTGAACTGATGAAGAAAGATTGTTTCAACATTCTCCTGTGACTTTCAGGCAGTGACTCATGGCCATGAATTAATCTTAGTTTCTGTTCTTAAACCTGGGTGTTAAACATACAGTTTAATAAAAATGCAATACTTCATATGTTACTCTATTGGTGTTTTTTGTGTATGTGTAGTGTAGTTCTGCATATTAGCTAATGATCGTAATAAATTGATATTATTGGTTCTGTCTCTTACTTGGACCTAATAGCAGTGTCACGTTCAAGGTACAATGTGTGATTTCATCAACACTGGAAACTTGAGCTGTTAATACAACACTCACATATTATTATTATTAATCAATATGCAACACTACACAGCAGATACAGGAAGGGCACCAGAGTTTCTGTGAAGGCCTCTTTTTATCACACTTACAACCACACACAGACACATTAAAACACGTTAAAATATTAGAAAACTTTATGGAAGTGAATTTTAATTTGCCTTGTGCTTGTGCTAGAACAGAATTCACACCATGCTTGTCTATGTTTTTGGGCTCAGTTGGTTTGAAGCATATATTTTCCCATACTGGGGTTTTTTCCTTTAGCTTTGAAATCGGTATTTTTTTCTCAGTTCAATAACGTCTTTGGTTGTGGCCCTGCTTCTGTCTACATAGACATTGGCTCTCATTTATCAATCTTGCATGAAAATTGGAACATATTTTGGCATTAAAAAAAGCTCACGGCAAAGCTCTGTGGTGGTTTATGAAATGTACATACCAGAGCCAATGACAGCGTACGCCTGACCAGGTATTGATAAATCTGGCAGCTGCAAACCAACGTAATCTAAATAACACGTCCTGAATTAGTCAAGGTTCAGTCCGCCTAACCCAAAGAACTTATGACATGTAGAGGTGCATTATGGGAAAACAGGGGACTTCCCTTGACGCCATCGTAACAGAGATAGAGAGAAATGGAGCGGTTTTGACAACTTGTGCTGCTTTTTCATATGCAACATAATGTACAGATATTGACAAAGTATGAGTGAACTGTTAGATACATTTTTGTTGCCATGGCGAGTTCAACTACCTAAATATTGTTGAGGATTTTCTGAGATTATTTCATAGATATGAACGACTCGGACACAGAGTCAACTTACAGCCTCTTGCGGGTTCTTTATTGAAGATTCAGCACATCACAGCTCACACACACCAGATAGATAGACGGACCAAAACCCCCAAAAACCCAATTGTCTTTCGACCTTACATAGCGTTTCAACAACGTCATTGCTTTCTGTTTTCTTCCTCTTCGTTGCTATGAGAGATGGGCCTCGTGTCTTACTCAACTCTTGCCCTATCACCTGTATCCTGTCAAAACCACTTAGGTCATTCGGACCTCCCTCTCCCAGGGCGCAGTCCTAGCTTAGACCCCTTTCCACTGAGATCTCCGCCCAGGCTCCCCTGGATTTGACAACTCAGCCTTCTGCTTCCCAGTGTCTTCTTTTTAAAAACACTGATCACAGAAGTACTACTCGCCTACTAACGCACTCGGTTTCAGCTTGTAGTGGCCTGACTGTACATTGAGCCGAGCGCGGCGGCCATCAACATGGCCTTCTGCGACCCGACCGGCCGGTGACCCAGTCGATAGCAATCCCCAGTCCATGAAGCAGGACCCCGTAGTGGTTACTAGCCATTCAGTTGGGAACCGACGGTCTGATCCCTACCCCACTTTGCTATGAGCGATAGGAACTTTGACCGTTTTCACCAGCCTTGCCTGTTCACAGAGGTCGCCTCTTGCGCACCCTTTCTGCTAGGTGTGGGCTGTCACCCACGTACCACGCCTGGCCCACACACCCACATGCGACCAGTGCGTCGACGAGACGGTACCACGGCAGTATGTTCATTCATACTTCATCAGACACGGGGGCCTTGAGTCCTCTCCCCAGCATTATAGATTGTCTTTAACGTGCCCTCGGAACTTTGAAATTCCGCCGCCGCCTGTTATGGACTAGGTTTGGGGTGCCCAATCCCCTTCCCTAATCCATAACAATGAATCTTGGTGACCAGCCAGGAGTTCTAGCCAATCTTATATCCTGTTTTTATGGGAACTTTATTCGCATAACTAATGGCCTCACCTTCCTTGACCCTTGAGTATGTTTTGATCTGGGTCAGATTGACCCAGTGCTTCTCAGCTACAATAATATTCTCTCACACACTTAGACCATGAATATACAGTTAACAATGTTACATACATTATTAATTCGCTTCCACAATACCAATCTATAAGCCTCTGTCTGTCCTCTTAAACTGCTCTGCACTCTTATGATGCAATAGTTCCCTGTCACAGACTGATTTTCTTCACTGCACTTTGCTCTCCTCCGGGTTTATAAATACCAATCTGTGCGTGGATGTGAGCATACATCCATTTTTTGGTCATGCACAAGTTTGATAAGTGAGGGCCAATGTGACTGAAAGATTGACGAGAGCATTTTTTTGTTCATTCTGCTATGAAACAAAATCACACAGGTGCTGGGAACGTGTGACGCGGACTAATGCACAGAGTGAACCCTCTTGTAATTCGGTCTGTTTGGGTAAAGAGACAAGGAAAGGAAACACTGAAGCACATGACAGTGTGTAAAAGTCGTAGAATTATTGAGTTCATTTTATTTAAAACACAATCAAATGGTTCATTGATTATGTTCCCATGCATTAGTGTAGTCAAGGGAAGGATGTTTGTCTCTCAGAAAATCACACCCAGGTTGAAGAACAGAAACTGACATTAACTCTGAGACCACGTGTCACTGCCTGGCGGACATAAAAGAAGTTTTAAAATGTTTAAAGCACATTTGTCAATAAATCTGCCTGTTTATTAGCACTAATGTCCTACTGACGTAAATGACAGAACAATCATCGTTCATCAGTCCACTTTATTTACACAGCATCATTCAGTGAATGGATCACACAGTGAAGCTTTCTTACACTTTACGGAAACAGTGTTGAAATCATGTGTCACTGCATCAAGACATGAAACATTCAGAGTTATTCACAATGAGACAAATGATCAGTTGCAAACGTGTATGTTGCCATCAGCGCTTTGTTGGGGCAAACAGTGACCATCACACTTGAAACAGTCATTTAAAGTGTTCATGTGTAATTTTATCTCAGTTTTTCAGCTGGAAAAACAGAAGCTCTGACTGAACAAGACGTTTACACATCTCAAAGATTTTAGACATTTTCAGGCCATAAATCACAGGGTTCAGGAGAGGCTGACATGTGATGAGGTACAAGGACAGAAAAACAGGCACCAGAGGTGGCAGACCACTCATATCAAACCTGCTCTGAACCAACTCAAAGCAAATTCCAAAAGAGTAGTTGAAGAGAGAGACCAGGTGAGGTGTGCAGGTAGAAACAGCTTTCTGTCGAGTCTGTTTGGAGCCTGAGAAACAGACTCTGAGGATCCTCATGTAGGTGTAGAAAATCAGGGTCAATTGGACAAAAACTGAAATTGCAGTAAAGACAAGGCCATAAATGTTATATGCTGTTGTGTCAGAGCAGGCCAGTTTGACTATGGCATAGTTATTACAATAAATGTTGTTGATGACGTTCCCACAGAGTGACAAAGAATGACGTAAAGGCAACCCCCAAACTTTGGGAAGAAAAGCAGTTAACCAAGCTGCTGCAATATACACGCTCACCCTTTTAGAGGTCATAAGAGAGTTATACTGCAGAGGATAACAGATAGCAAGATATCTGTCATAAGAAACGACAGTCAGATTGTAAAACTCGACAAACACATAGGAATAAAGACAGAAGATCTGCAGGAAACAGAGAGGAACAGAAACAGTGTGAGTGTCAGAGAGGATCTGAACCAGGAGCAGAGGGAAGAACGCCGTACTACCAAACAGCTCATTAACAAACAGGCTGCATGGAAACAGATACACTGGTTCATGTAAACTCCTGTTCTTACAGATTACAAAAATGAGCAACAGGTTCGTACAAAGTATCAACATGTAGATCAACAATGCAAGCAGGAAAAATATGTGTTTCAGAAACCCAGTTTCAGAAAAGGCATCAAGTCTGAGATGAGAAAACTGAGTCACATTGATCATGATTTATCCTGGGCCATTACCTCATGGAGCAAGAAACTAAAACCTGTAACAGTGGCAGGTTTTTAGGGAGCTGTTATACAGAGTCTTGATACTCACAGAGCTCAGCTCTGCCTCCCATAGTCGAATTGAACAGAACAACACATGCAGCTGACTTTCTTGCAGAGCCTGTATGCAGGTGAATAAATACCCTCCATTCAGGTCACATGACTAAAAAAGATGAGTTGATCACAGTGACGTAATGTCTCAGGGAGCTGAAGATTCACTGTGTGGATAAAAAATGTCAAAGGCCCAAAACTGAGTGATTAGTTAGAAATCAAACCTGACAGGCCCAACAAAGAAACCTGGATGTGGTCATTGTTCTTTTTCAGAAGTAAGAACTAGTTGCAGTGTCAGGAAACTCAAAGATCCCTCATCAACTGTGTTGCTTTGTCAAAATATGTGAATTTGTTGGTCTGGTGGACTTGCTTAGACTCCTGTGTGGAAACCTACAAGTGCAGCAGGGGCACAGGCTGCACTTGGCAGGTTTCCACACAGGAGTCTAAAGGGATTGTCCAAAAGCCAGAATGGAAGCACAACAAAACCAAACTGTAAACTCACTGAGCTCAGGCTGAATGTCAGCATACAGGAAATAGAAGATTGGGGGAAATATGTGAATTTAATTTCAACAAGTGGTCACTGATACAGTTGTTTAGTCCAAGCGTGACTTGGGTCACTCCACAAATTCCCTCACTACCATAAAATATAAATCCAGTCACTCAGTTTTTTGGCCTTCAAACTTTTCATTCACACAATAAATCATCAGTTTGTTGAGAAATGGCGTCACTGTGTTGCTCATCTTTTCATGTCATGTGACCTGCATGAAGATATTTATTCACCAGCATACAGGCTCTGCAGGAAAATCAGCTGCATGTGATGTGCTGTTCAGTTGGACTCAGGGAGGAGGAGCTGATCTGTGTGGGTATCAGGACTCAAAATAACACCTTTCCTGACACTTGTCTCTTTTGCAGGTCCTGGTTTCTCTCTCCATGAGGTAATGGCTCAGGATGAATCATGATCAATGTGACTCAGTTTTCTCATTTCAGACTTGGTGCCTTTTCTGAAACTGGGTTTCTGAAACACATATTTTTCCTGCTTGCATTGCTGATCTATATGATGATACTCTGTGCTAACCTGTTGCTCATTTTTGTAATCTGTAAGAACAGGAGTTTACATGAACCAGTGTATCTGTTTCCATGCAGCCTGTTTGTTAATGAGCTGTTTGGTAGTACGGCGTTCTTCCCTCTGCTCCTGGTTCAGATCCTCTCTGACACTCACACTGTTTCCGTTCCTCTCTGTTTCCTGCAGATCTTCTGTCTCTACTCTTATGTGAATGTAGAGTTTTCCAATCTGACTGTTATTTCTTATGACAGATACATTGCCATCTGTTATCCTCTTCAGTATAACTCTCTTATGACCTCTAAAAAGCTGAGTTTGTTGATTGCAGCAGCTTGGCTGTATGGTTGTCTATTTATAGTTCGCACAGTGTACTTGAGTTCTTCTCTGCAGTTGTGTGGAAACGTCATCAACAACATTTACTGTAATAACTACTCCATTGTCAAACTGGCCTGCTCTGACACCACAGCAAATAACATCTATGGCCTCTTCATCCATGTACTAACAGTTTTTGTTCCTTTAACTCTGATTTTCTACACCTACATGAGGATCCTCAGAGTCTGTTTCTCAGGCTCCAAACAGATGAGACAGAAAGCTGTTTCTACCTGCACACCTCACCTGGTCTCTCTATTTAACTATTCTTTTGGAATTTGCTTTTTGACAGTTCGGAGCAGGTTTGATTTGAGCAGTCTTCCTCCTCTTGTTCCCATATTACTGTCTTTATACCTCATCACATGTCAGCCTCTCCTGAACCCTGTTATTTATGGCCTGAAAATGTCCAAAATCTTTGACATGTGTAAACATCTGCTTCGTTCAAAGCTTCATTTCACTCAGCTCAACCACTGAAGTAAAACCTTTATAAAAAAATTGAATGACTGTTACATGTGTGAGAATCACTGTGAGCTTGAACAAAGAACTAATGACAACCTTTATGTTTGCTGCTTAACAGTAAAATATCTGTGAATGTTTTAAATGTTGATGGACTGTCATGTTTGATTTCAACCCAACTATATTTTGTTACTGTCAAAAAAACTTCACTGTGTGATCCATTCCTTGTTTTGGGCAGAAAAATAAAGTGAACTGATGAAGAAAGATTGTTTCAACATTCTCCTGTGACTTTCAGGCAGTGACTCATGGCCATAAGTTTAATCTTAGTTTCTGTTCTTAAACCTGGGTGTTAAACATACAGTTTAATTAAACCGCAATATTCCATATGTTACTCTATTGGTGATTTTTGGGTGTAGTGTAGTGTAGTGTAGTTCTGCATATGAGCGAATGATAGTAATAAATAAATCTTATTGGTTCTGTCTCTTACTTAGACTCAATAGCAGTGTCACTTTCAAGGTACAATGTTTGATTTTATCAACACTGGAAACTTGAGCTGTTAATACAACACTCACATATTATTATGATTAATCAATATGCAACACGTGGGCCCCAGAGATTCTGGAAAGACCCCTTTTCTGACTCTTACAACCACACACAGACGCATTAAAACATGCTAAGATATGAAAAAATCTTGATGTAAGTGAATTTTTAATTTGCCTTGTGCTTGTTGATTTGAAGCCGAACTATTCCCATTCTGGGGTTTTTGCCTTTAGCTTTGAAATCATTATTTTTTCCTCAATTTATATAACGTTGTCTTTGGTTGTTGCCCTGCTTCCGTCCACGTAGACCATGGCCCTCCCTCATTTATTGATCTTGCTCAGGAACTGGCACAGATTTTGGTGCAAAAATGCTTACGGCAACGCTCAGCTGTGGTTTATGAAACGTGCAGACCAGGGTCAATCATGGCGTATGCCTGATCGGGTATTGATAGCTAAAAACCATGGTTACACGCCCCTGACCATTCAAGGTTCAGTCTGCCTAACGCACAGAATTTACGACATGTAGAGGTGCATTATGGGAAAATAGGGGACATCACTCGACACCATAGTAACAGAGATAGAGAGAATTGAAGCTGTTTTGCAGTCGTAAAAGTGACGTTAGGGAGAGTCGGAAAAACCATGCCTGCAAGGAATTTCACTGCAGCAGAGTTTGAACATTATATTCACACATCCTTTTTACTTTAATTGATTAATCTGTCCATGGTATCTTGCTTTTAGAAGCCTCTCTATCATAAATAAATTCTGTTCAGGTCTCAAAACTTAGAGCAATCTCTGTTAAAATTTTCGTCAGCTCTAAAACAAGCTGCAGCTTGAACGCGTCATTAGATTGAATTAGACAGAATTAACATGAACAGATAAACCGTGTCTAATGAAGAAAAAACATTTCCCACTCATGGGACTGCGAAATTATTTAACCTAAGACTAATTTACTGACTTTTCATGGGTTGTTTTGTTGCCTGGCCAAGAAGTGAGTTGCTTGTGTGCAATTACACTCAGGTAGGCTGACTATTATTTTCATACCACCAAACAAACTGAATGAAAAATGAATATCTTTCTTCATTTGTTCTTTCTGCTATGAAACAAAATCACACAGGAGCTGGGAAGGTGTGGCTCAGACTAATGCACAGAGTGAACCCTCTTGTCACTCAGTCTGTTTGGGTAGAGAGACAAGGAAAGGAAACACTAAAGCACATGGAACTATATGAAAGTTTGCAAAATTTCATTTTCATTTAACACCCAATTAACTGATTCATCAATTATATTCCCAGGCCTTAGTGTAGTTAAAAAAAAAGGATGTTTATCTCTCAGGAAATCACACCCACATTGAAGAACACAAACTTACATTAACTCTGAGATCATGTGTCACTGCCTGAGACACAAAAGAAGTTTTAAAATACTGAAAGCACATTTGTTCATAAATCTGCCTGTAATTTGTTATTGCAATAAATGTCAGAACAATCATTGTTCATCATTCCACTTTATTAACACAGCATCATTCAATGAATGGATCACACAGTGAAGCTTTCTTACACTTTACAGAAATTAAATGTTGACATAACACATGAAACACTCAGAGTTATTCCATATGGACAAATGATTGGTTGCGAACACCAGTTTCCATCTGCTCTTTGTTTGACCCTCACACATGTAACAATCATTCAAAGTGTTAATACATGTTTATATCTCAGTGGTTTAGCTGGTTAAACAGACGCTTATGACAAAGCAGATGTTTACACATGTCATATATTTTAGACATTTTCAGGCCGTATATTAAAGGGTTCAGGAGAGGCTGACAAGTGAGGAGGTATAAAGAAAGTAATATGGGCATCAGAGGTGGCAGACCACTCATATCAATCCTGCCCTGAATCACCTCAACACAAATCCCAAAAGAGTAGTTAAAGAGAGAGACCAGGTGAGGTGTGCAGGTAGAAACAGCTTTCTGTCTTGTTTGTTTGGATCCTGAGAAACAGACTCTGAGGATCCTCATGTAGGTGTAGAAAATAATGGACAAGGGAACAGAAACTGAAAATGCAGTAAAGACGAGAGCATAGATGTTAATTTCTGGGTTTTCATAGCAGGCAAGTTTAACAATGGCATAGCTGTTACAGTAAATGAATTTCATGACGTTCCCACAGAGTGGCAAAGAATGACGTAAAGGCAATCCCCAAACTTTGGGAAGAAAAGCAGTTAAACAAGCTGCTGCAATATACACGCTCACCCTTTTAGAGGTCATAAGAGAGTTATACTGCAGAGGATAACAGATAGCAAGATATCTGTCGTAAGAAATAACAGTCAGAATGAAAAACTCTATTAACACATAAGAGTAAAGACAGAAGATCTGCAGGAAACAGAGAGGAACAGAAACAGTGTGAGTGTCAGAGAGGATCTGAACCAGGAGCAGAGGGAAGAACGCCGTACTACCAAACAGCTCATTAACAAACAGGCTGCATGGAAACAGATACACTGGTTCATGTAAACTCCTGTTCTTACAGATTACAAAAATGAGCAACAGGTTGGCACAGAGTATCAACATGTAGATCAGCAATGCAAGTAAGAAATAGACATGTTTCAGAAACCCAGTTTCAGAATAGCCACCAAGTCTGAAATGAGAAAACTGAGTCACATTGATCATGATTTATCCTGAGCCATTACCTCATGGAGCAAGAAACTAAAACCTGCAACAGAGGCAGGTTATCATGTTATACAGAGTCCTGATCCCCACAGAGCATAGGTGTGTTTCCCTGAGTCCAACTGAACAGCACATCAGATGCAGCTGACTTTTTTGCAGAGCCTGTTTGCCTGTGAATAAATTCCCTTCATGCAGGTCACATGACTGCAAAAGATGAGCAACACAATGACGCCATGTCGCAAAAAAATGATGACTCACTGTATGGATTAAAAATTTGAAGGCAAAGAACTGAGTGACTAAAAAAGTGACTGTATGGATATTACATAGAAGTGAAGGGACTGAGTCTCCCTGACTGACCCAAATCATGTTTGAGCTGAACAAGATCTGTATCAGTGACCACATTAGGATAAAAAAAGCATTTTTACTCCATATTCCATTCTTGTTTGCAGACATTCAACATGAGTTGGATGGGTTTAAAGGTAAATGTTGTGGTACGAATTCCACTCTGGCTTTGAACAGGGCTGTTAACTCTGAGACCTGCAACCTGACAGACCCCAATGAAGAAACCTTGAGGGGTGGGGGGGGTCATTATTCTTCTTCAGAAAATAAGTTCTAACTAGTTGTTGTGTCAGAAAACTGTAAGATCCCTCATCAACTGTTTTTCTTTGTTCAAAGATCTCAGTTTGGTGGTCTGGTGGACTTTCTTGACCTACATGTGTAGCGTAATCTGGGCACATCATATCGAGACTCTGTCTGCAAGGTTTTCAACTCCAACTGAGGACTTAGAGAAAACTTTTTGTACTTTTCAACAAAGATTGAGGACTGAAGTCATGTTGGGCTCTTTTTAGAGTCTTGGTTGTCTTCGTAGGGGCTGTTAAGACTGTCCACATCCACAAGCTAAGACTTCATGTATCTGTATTGCCAATCCCCCTTCAGTCTTTGGAAATTGTCTATTTCATACAATGACTCATCAGTTTGTTGAGACATGGCACATTATGATTAGCTCATCTTTTCATGTCATGTGACCAGCATGGAGGATATTTATTCAACAGCATACAGGCTCTGCAGGAAAATCAGCGATGTTCTGTTCAGTTGGACCCAGGGAGGAACAGTTGATCTCTGTTGGTATCAGGACTCTGTATAAATCCTCCCTTGTTTCTTGCTCCATGAGGTAATGGCTCAAGATAAATCATGATCAATGTGACTCAGTTTTCTCATTTCACACTTGGTGGCTATTCTGAAACTGGGTTGCTGAAACACATATTTTTCCTGGTTGCCTTTCTGATCTACATGTTGATACTCTGTGCTAACCTGTTGCTCATTTTTGTAATCTGTAAGAACAGGAGTTTACATGAACCAGTGTATCTGTTTCCATGCAGCCTGTTTGTTAATGAGCTGTTTGGTAGTACGGCGTTCTTCCCTCTGCTCCTGGTTCAGATCCTCTCTGACACTCACACTGTTTCTGTTCCTCTCTGTTTCCTGCAGATTTTCTTTCTCTACTCTTATGTGAGGATTGAGTTTTTCAATCTCACCATGATTTCTTATGACAGATATCTTGCTATCTGTTATCCTCTGCAGTATAACTCTCTTATGACCTCTAAAAAGGTTTGCATGCTTATTGCAGCAATATGGTTAATTGCCTGTCTTTCTATAGCTTGCTTATTGTCCTTGAGTTCTACTCTGCAGTTGTGTGGGAACGTCATCAACAACATTTACTGTAATAACTTTGACATTGTCAAACTTGCCTGCTCTGACACCACAGTAAATAACATCTATGGCCTCTGCACTCTTGTACTTGCAGTAATTCTCCCCCTGATTCTGATCTTTTACACCTACATGAGGATCCTCAGAGTCTGTTTCTCAGGATCCAAACAAACAAGACAGAAAGCTGTTTCTACCTGCACACCTCACCTGGTCTCTCTTTTCAATTTTACTTTTGGAATTTGCTTTTTGACAGTTCAGAGCAGGTTTGACATGAGCAGTCTTCCTCCTCTCGTTCCCATATTACTGTCTTTATACCTCATCACATGTCAGCCTCTCCTGAACCCCATCATTTATGGCCTGAAAATGTCCAAAATCTTTGACATGTGCAAACATCTGCTTTGTCATAAGCGTCTGTTTAACCAACTCAACCACTGAGATAAAAACATGTATGAACATTTCGTATGACTGTTTTATGTGTGAGAACCACTGTGTGCTTAAACAAAGAGCAGACGAAAACCTTTATGTTCGTTGTTGATTAGTTTTTCTCATTTGGAATAACTCTGAATGTTTCCTGTGTTGATGGAGTAATGGGTTTGATTTCAAAAACTCTACATTTCATAACAGTCAAAAAACTTCATTGTGTGGACTGATGAAGAATAAGAATTATTTTTACAATATTTACTTCAGAACAAAGACTGGTAAAGAAATAAACAAATGTGCTGTTATCATTTTCAGTCTCTTTTTATGGCTCTCATGCAGTGACACATGGTCATGAACTTCATCTTCGTTTTTGTACTTTTACCTAAGTGTTAAACATATAGTTTAATATGCAAGATTAAATATATTTCTCTCTGTGTGTTTGTTAGTGAAGTGTTGCATATTTACTATTGATAATAATTCTGTCTTATACTCATAATCTCCTCTCCCTAGTGTCAGTGGTTGATAACATCACAGCACCATGAAAGTGACACTGCTCTTAGGTCCGAGTAAGAGACTGAACCAAATCTCGTTATTCTATAGTAGGGTTGTCACGGTATGAAAAGTTAAGCTCACGGTTATTGTGACCAAAATTACCACGGTTTTCGGTATTATCGCGGTACTTTTAAAAATGTGTTCAATATGTTCAGAAAGCACTTATAGACCTAAATGAACTGAAGTAGTTTAAAACAATCTAACAGTGTTGATTATATTTCAAACATATAGGCAAAACCTTATCGAAAGTGCAATTATTAACGTCATAGAAACAAGGGTTCAGCATGTAAACAGCTGTTTTCACCGACTGTACCTGCAGAGCAGATCGCACCAAATCCGCAGCATCCAATCATTTCAAAATAAAACACCATGTTCCTGCTCCCAACTTGAGCAGACACTTGACTTGAGAATAACTTATGTAAACAGCTGATTGTCAGGAACATTTCTAGTAGTTGAAGTTATACAAATCTAAAAACAATTCAAGCTGTTCTTGTGCATTTTTAGACGCAGCTGCATAAACAAATTGTTTTCTGTTTGTCTGCTCAGGTTGGGAGCAGGGACACAGTGTTTTACTTTGAAATGGTCGGATGCTTTGTTTGTTTTGAAGCTTTTTTCCTGTTTGATACGATCTGCTCTGCAGAATGCATTTCTGTGGTGCAGTCGGGCAAAAAACGGACTCGCAGTGAAACGGTTGGTAGCTGCTGTCAGTGTCTCGCGCTGAGTGAACGCTCTGATCGAAGAGCGCAGCTCAGTGCAGTGTCGCCATAGACTGTATAAAACATGGACATAGTTTCCGTGACGTCACCCGTCTGTTACTGCAGCTCTGTTTTGAGGCTAAACGGCGGGCGCGGCCATATTGGTAATGGGACGAGTGACGAGTGCCCAAACTCACAGCTATTGGGCGCCCGTCAGTCACGTGATCTGAGCTGTGGCTCTGATTGGGTAAGCTCTCGATCCTAATATCTTCCAAACGGCCGAGTTAGAAAAAAATTCACCCCCCTCTCAGTGGGAGCCGTTAGCAAAATTAGCGATCCAGACAGGAGACAGAGTTTGTACCAGGCTTTAAATACGCCGATTTCGGCTCTGAAAATGGCCTTTTTCCCGTCCACTTGTACAGGACTACCAGTGCTTCTGGAGCCAGCCTCAAGTGGTCACTGGAGGAACAGCAGCTTTATAGCACTTCAGTGTTGTCTCATTTTATCAGACCGGAGGTTGCCGCTTGGGTGTAGCGCGCGGCGCTGACGTTCAGCAGAGCAGACGCTTTATGTGTTAATTGGGGGTTTTAGGCATGATAAATGTCCTTAACGCTGTCGTCTCCTTCCTCCGCCATGATTCAATTTCTAATCTCAATAAAGTTTAAACGGAAAATGGAGGCTACACAGTCGCCTGAGCGGCTAGTTCAGGAAATTCTGATCAAGTTGGGAAACCACTGTTTTTGACATGACGGCGGTTAAGGTTACCGTCGGTGTTTTTACGGGGGTAAAAACGGCTCACTTGCTGCACTTTCTATTTGTGTGTTCATGCTTGGGACCCTGCCTCCCCCAATGGAGACAATGAGACTGGATGATTGACAAGAGCCTTCATTTCGTTCATTCTGCCATGAAACACAATCACCTTGTTGCTGAGAGCGTAAAGCTAAGACCAATTCACAGAGTGCACTGATCTGGCCTGTTTGGTTCCAGAGCTGAAGAAAGGAAACACTGAACCATACGGCAATATGTGGAGGTTGGCAAAATTGAGTTCATTTTCATTAACATGCCATAAAATGATTTATTGAAGATGTTCCAAACTTAAGTGTAGTTAAAGACATTTTTGACACTTTACAACATGAAGTGTGTCAGCACATGAAACAGTCAGATTATTCAAAATAAGACAAACTGATAATCAGAAAACAAATAGGTTACATCTGTGCTTTTCCCTCACACATGAAACAGACATCGAATGTGTTCATACGTGTTTTAACTCAGTTGTTGAGCTGAACAAACAGAAGCTTAGAAAAAAGCAGATGTTTAAACATGTCAAAGATTTTGGACATTTTCAGGCCATAAATAACAGGGTTCAGGAGAGGCTGAACTGTGATCAGGTATAAAGATAGAAAAAGAATCAACAGAGGTGGAAGATTATTTTTTTTTAATCTGCCCTGAATCACCTCAAAGCAAAGCCCAAAAGTGAAATTAAAGAGAGAGACCAGGTGAGGTGTGCAGGTAGAAACAGCTTTCTGTCGCGTCTGTTTGGAGCCGGAGAAACAGACTCTGAGGATCCTGACATAGGTGTAAAAAATCAGGGTCAAGGGAATGAAAACTGCAAACACAGTATAGACGAGGCCATAGATGTTATTACCGCTGGTGTCAGAGCAGGCCAGTTTGACTATGGCATAGTTGTTACAATAAATGTAGTTGATGACATTCCCACACAACTGCAGAGAAGAAATTAAAGGCACTGACCAAAATCTAGGAAGAAGAGCACTTATCCAAGCTGCAACAATAAGCACACACACCTTTTTAGGGGTCATTTGAGAGTTATACTGCAGAGGATAACAGATGGCAATATACCTGTCATAAGAAATAACAGTCAGATTAAATAACTCTACATACACATAAGAGTAGAGACAAAAGATCTGCAGAAAACACAGAGGAACAGAAATGGTGTGAGTGTCAGCGAGGATCTGCATCAGGAGCATTGGGAAAAAGGCTGTACTTCCAAACAGCTCATTAACAAACAGGCTGCATGGAAACATGTACATCGGCTCATGTAAACTCCTGTTCCTATGGATTATTAAAATGAGCAACAGGTTGGCACAGAGTATCAACATGTAAGTCAGCAATGCAAGCAGGAAATAAACGTGTTTAAGAAACCCAGTTTCAGAATAACCACCAAGTGTAAAATGAGAAAACTGAGTCACATTGATCATGATTTATCCTGAGCCATTACCTCAAGGAACAAGAAACAAGAACCTGCAGCAGAGACAGGTTTAATGAAGATGTCGTACAGAGTCCTGATACCCACAGAGATCAGCAGAACATCACATGCAGCTGACCTAACTGCAGAGCCTGTATGCAGGTGATTAAATACCCTCCATGCTGGTCACATGACTGGAGGAGATGAGTTGATCACAGTGACGTAATGTCTCAGGGAACCGGAGAGTCACTGTGTGGATAAAATTTTGTGAGGCTCAAAACTGAGTGATCAGTTGAACATCAAATATTGTTTAGGGGACATGAATCAGTGAGCACATGAAAATATAAAACGACTATTTTTCCTTTCACAATCAGTTTCCTGTTTACCAAAATTTAGCCAGAGTTGAATGTGTTTACAGTTCTGTGTTGGTGGCTTTTGGACGATCTCCTGTGAAAACATCTGCCAGGAAAACCTTATGGCACAGATGAGCTGTATATTTGATTCTTATGGATCTTGAGGAGAACAAAGAGGGCAGGTGTCCACTTTGGTGTTCCCCAGGTTCTGTTGGTTTCTTTAGGCCTCATCTCAGCTCAAGGCCACAGTTCTTTGTTGAATGATGTACGACACAGACGGGAGATGAAGAAGTTTCTCAGGGCCTTGTTCTCATGTGGGGGGTTATTGACCCTGAGACTAAGAAAAGAGTTACCCCCGGTCCAAACTAGGAAACCCAGAGATTTTCTTTTCTGTTTGTGACTGGTCCATAGAAGCAGGAAGAGTCTGAAATGTTTGATATATTCAAGCACTCACATATCCATCAATGACTCTGGTGCTTTATGAAAAGATTGCCTTAATTGGTGCTAATGTGACTGTCTTTGTCCATAAGGTAAGACATATTTGGCCTGATATACTTATGATTTGTATGTGCAAACTTGAAAGCATGTGCAAAGCTACTTTAGTCCCCGCATGCACTGTGGATTTGTCTCTTACCTGAACAAAATAGCATGCACTATCCATTTAACATGACATCAGAATGTGCAAAATACTGGAAGGAGGAGATGGAAGTGTAACCATTTAGCACCCACAAAGTGATTTATGAAACCTGAAACTGTTTGTGATCTGTATTTTGGCATCAACAGAGCAAACTATCATGGTAAATCACCCATAACACACACACTTTTAGTACGTCCAATTTTTTTAAGTTTGCAGATACAGTTTTTGTCATTTGGGGTCTTAGTATACGAGGCCTTTGAAGGATTTACTACATACGACACCATATTTGCAGCTATTGCTTATTAAATTCAGCAATATTGCTTGTCCCAATTGTGCAACTTTGGCACCAAAAAGGTTGAACTGTTTAAGAGGGTGGCATTTATTTTGCAATATTGGAACTACACTTTCTGTAAGCAAACTCTGTTTCTCACTGTTTGTTTAAATATACTTTGGGGACCAAACGCCTCGTTGATTGTTGACAGTCAGAAAGGCTCTGTATCTTGAGGTGCAGTTTTTTGTTCCCAGCTCTTTTTTTTCTCAAATCCTATAATTTTGTCTTGGGTTTCTCCTCTTACGGCTCACTTGCTGCACTCTCTTTGTGTGTGTTCATGCATGTTGCCCTGCCTTCCCCCTAAAGAAACAAAGAGACAGGAAGATTGACAGGAGCTTTCATTTTCTTCATTCTGCTATGAAACAAAATCACCCAGGTGCTCCCTCTCACCATGGCAATATGTGGTGGTTGGCAAAATTGAGTTCATTTTTATTAACATACCTTAAATTGATTTATTGAAGATGTTCCAAACTTAAGTGTAGTCAAAGACAGGGTATTAATCTCTCAGATGTAACAGAGTAAAAAAATAACACTTGGGTTTCATTACAAAAACTTACGGTAACACTTTAGATTAGGGGACACATATTCACCATTAATAAGGTGCTTATTAACATCCATATAAGTAGATTATTAGCCCCTAATTAGTATTTATTAAGCATCCAATAACCCCTTATTCTACCTCTATTGCACTATGAATTCAGACTTTTCCACAATTTGACTACAAATAAATGAATATATGTTTCCTAATCTAAAGTGTTACCAAACTTACATTAACTTTGAAACCATCTGTTAGTGCCTAAGAGCCATTTCAGAAAATTGTACATACTGAAAGCACATTTGTTTATAAATGTATGCATTTGTTCGCACTAATCTCATAATGAAGTCAATGTTGAAACAATCATTGTTCATCAGTCCACTTTTTTTATTCAGCCTCATTTAATGAATGATTCAGACAGTGACGTTTTTGGACACTTTACAACATGTAGTGTGTCAGCACATGAAACAGTCACATTATTCAAAATAAGACAAACTGATAAGCAGAAAACAAATAGGTTTCATCTGCGCTTTTCCCTCACACATGAAACAGACATCAAATGTGTTCATACGTGTTTTAACTCAGTTGTTGAGCTGAACAAACAAAAGCTTAGAACAAAGCAGATGTTTACACATGTCAAAGATTTTGGACATTTTCAGGCCGTAAATAACAGGGTTCAGGAGAGGCTGAACTGTGATCAGGTATAAAGATAGAAAAAGAATCACCAGAGGTGGAAGATTATTTTTTTTTAATCTGCCCTGAACAACCTCAAAGCAAAGCCCAAAAGTGAAATTAAAGAGAGAGACCAGGTGAGGTGTGCAGGTAGAAACAGCTTTCTGTCGCGTCTGTTTGGAGCCGGAGAAACAGACTCTGAGGATCCTGACATAGGTGTAAAAAATCAGAGTCAAGGGAATGAAAAGTCCAACTACAGCATAGACGAGGCCATAGATGTTATTACCGCTGGTGTCAGAGCAGGCCAGTTTGACTATGGCATAGTTGTTACAATAAATGTAGTTGATGACATTCCCACACAACTGCAGAGAAGAATTTAAAGGCACTGACCAAAATCTAGGAAGAAGAGCACTTATCCAAGCTGCAACAATAAGCACACACACCTTTTTAGGGGTCATTTGAGAGTTATACTGCAGAGGATAACAGATGGCAATATACCTGTCATAAGAAATAACAGTCAGATTTAATAACTCTACATTCACATAAGTGTAGAGACAAAAGATCTGCAGGAAACACAGAGGAACAGAAATGGTGTGAGTGTCAGCGAGGATCTGCATCAGGAGCATTGGGAAAAAGGCTGTACTTCCAAACAGCTCATTAACAAACAGGCTGCATGGAAACATGTACATCGGCTCATGTAAACTCCTGTTCCTATGGATTATTAAAATGAGCACAAGGTTGGCACAGAGCATCAACATGTAAGTCAGCAATGCAAGCAGGAAATAAACGTGTTTCAGAAACCCAGTTTCAGAATAACCACCAAGTGTGAAATAAGAAAACTGAGTCACATTGATCATGATTTATCCTGAGCCATTACCTCATGGAGTGAGAAACAAGAACCTGACACAGAGACAGGTTTAATGAAGATGTCGTACAGAGTCCTGATACTAACAGAGATCAACTGTTTCTCCCTGAGTCCAACTGAACAGAACATCACATGCAGCTGACCTAACTGCAGAGCCTGTATGCAGGTGATTAAATACCCTCCATGCTGGTCACATGACTGGAAGAGATGAGTTGATCACAGTGACGTAATGTCTCAGGGAACTGAAGGGAATATCAAATATTGTTGAGGGGACATGAATCAGTGAGCACATAAAAATATAAAACAAGCATTTTTCCTTCATTATCAGTTCTGGTAATCCTTTTTATTTTGGTAATCCTGTTTACCAGAATAAGCCAGAGTTGAATGTGTTTACAGTTCTGTGTTGGTGGCTTTTTGACAACCCCTCAGACTCCTGTGAAAACATCTGCCAGGATAACCTTATGGCAGAGATGAGCTGTATATTTGATTCTTATGGATCTTGAGGAGAACAAAGAGGGCAGGTGTCCACTTTGGTGTTCTCCAGGTTCTGTTTGTTTCTTTAGGCCTCATCTCAGCTCAAGGCCACGGTTCTTTGTTGAATGATGTACCGGGTGGGCCAGAAAGATTTACCCATCGTTTTTTCTGCACTATCCAAAAATGCTTGCAGACAAACATAACAAACATTGAACACAGTTTCTACACTCTGTTCTCTGTCACCAAAAAGATTTACATGTCAATATGGCCACTCTTGCCTTTATCGTAGTCTTGAAGACCACCTGGCACTGCGTAGCACGAGCGCCGCACTGTCTCTGCATCAAGTTTTGACCATGACTTCATCAGAGTTGTCTTCAAAGCGGTGACACCGCTGTGAGATACTCTTGAGACCTCCCTCTCCAGGATAGACCAGATCGCAAAGTCCGTTGGATTGATGTCCGGACTTGACAGAGGCCACATGCTCTTGTCCCAGAAGCCGGGAAAGTGCTGCTTGCACCAGGCCTGTGTGACGTTGGATGTGTGAGCTGGTGCACCGTCTTGTGTGAGGACATACTGGTTTCCAAACGCATTGGTACCATAGACTGTATAATGAGTGGACGTAATGACTGAAGCCTCCAGCAGATGCCCCGCCCCCTGGTGTCTGGCTGCAGTATAGGTCATAAGCCCCGCCCCCTGGTGTCTGGCTGCAGTATAGGTCATAAGCCCCGCCTCCCTATGTATTCCAGATATGAGCCGGGAAAACTTTAAAAAATTACGATACCTGGTAGAAACGTTTCTCTCATCCTTACTCTAAGGTGGTATGATGATGTCATCTGGCTGCATGGTGTTCAGGTGTTTTTTTTTCTGAGAAGTTAGTTTCTCATTAGTTATTGGACGTTCAAAACCGCGATATAATGTTTCGTTTTACGATAGTTGACAGCTGCCGTTTGTGAGTAGTTTTTATCGGGGATATAAGAAACTTCGGGAAAGAGCCAAAAGGAGACTAAACCTTCTGAAGAAGAAGAAATAAATATTTTAATTCTCTTTTTTACTTGGCTCAATTTTTGACCATGACTTCATCAGAGCTGTCTTCAATGCAGTTTTTGTCATTTGGAGTCTCAGTAGACGAGGCCTTGGAAGGATTTACTACATAGGACACCATATTTGCAGCTATTGCTTGTTAAATTCAGCAATATTGCTTGTCCCAATTGTGCAACTTTGGCACTAAAAAGGTTGAACTGTTTAAGAGGGCAGCATTTGTTTTGCAATTTTGGAACTACACTTTCTGTAAGCAAACTCTATTTCTCTGTTTGTTTAAATATACTTTGGGGACCAAACGCCTCGTTGATTGTTGACAGTCAGAAAGGCTCTGTATCTTGAGGTGCAGTTCTTTGTTCCCAGCTCTTTTTTTTCTCAAATCCTATAATTTTGTCTTGGGTTTCTCCTCTTACGGCTCACTTGCTGCACTCTCTTTGTGTGTGTTCATGCATGTCGCCCTGCCTCCCCCTTAAAGAAACAAAGAGACAGGAAGTTTAACAGGAGCTTTCACTTTCTTCATTCTGCTATGAAACAAAATCACCCAGGTGCTCCCTCTCACCATGGCAATGTATGGAGGTTGGCAAAATTGAGTTCATTTTCATGCAATAAATTGATTTATTGATTATGTTTCAAGCTTAAATGTAGTTAAAGACAGAATTTTTTTATCTCCCAGATGTGGTGGAGTGTAAATATAACACTTGGGCAATATAACAAAAGCTTAAATTAACTCTGAGACCATCTGTTAATGACATTAAAGAAGACTGAAAACACTGAAAGCACATTTATTTATAGAATTATGTGTTTTTAAAGCACTAATCACCTTCTAATGTACATGTAAAACATTTTGTTGTTCATCAGTGAACTTCATTCAATCAGTTCTACTCAATGAAAAGATCACACAGCGAAACAGATAAGCAGAAAACAAAGGCTTTATCTAGACTTCTTTTTTGAGCACACAGTAACCCTCACACATAAAACAGTCATTAAAAGTGTTCATTCATGTTTTGTCTCAGCGGTTGAGCTTGATAAACGGATGCTTAGAACAAAGCAGATGTTTACACATGTCAAAGATTTTGGACATTTTCATGCCGTAAATAACAGGGTTCAGAAGAGGCTGAACTGTGATGAGGTATAAAGAAAGAAAAATAATCAGCAGCGGTGGAAGACCATTCATTTTTAATCTGCTCTGAATCACCTCAAACCAAACTCCAAAAGAGAAGTTGAAGAGAGAGACCAGGTGAGGCGTGCAGGTAGAAACAGCTTTCTGTCGCGTCTGTTTGGAGCCTGAGAAACAGACTCTGAGGATCCTCATGTAGGTGTAAAAAATCAGAATCAAAGGCACAAAAATTGAAAGTGCAGTTGTGAAGAGGCCGTAGATGTTATTGACTGTGGTGTCAGAGCAGGCAAGTTTGATAATAGAGTAATTATTACAATAAATGTAATTGATGACATTCCCACACAACTGCAGAGAAGAAACTAAAGCCAATGACCAAGCTCTGGGAAGAAGAGCAGTCAACCAAGCTGCTGAAATAAACAAGCTCACCTTTTTAGAAGTCATACGAGAGTTATACTGCAGAGGATTACAGATGGCAAGATATCTGTCATAAGAAATAGCAGTCAGACAGAAAATCTCTATATACACATAAGAATAGATACAGTAAATCTGCAGGAAACAGAGAGGAACAGAAACAGTGTGAGTGTCAGAGAGGATCTGAACCAGGAGCAGAGGGAAGAACGCCGTACTACCAAACAGCTCATTAACAAACAGGCTGCATGGAAACAGATACACTGGTTCATGTAAACTCCTGTTCTTACAGATTACAAAAATGAGCAACAGGTTAGCACAGAGTATCAACATGTAGATCAACATTGCAAGCAGGAAATAAACGTGTTTCAGAAACCCAGTTTCAGAAAAGGCACCAAGTGTGAAATGAGAAAACTGAGTCACATTGAACATGAGTCCTGATACCCACAGAGATCAGCTGTTCCTCCCTGAGTCCAACTGAACAGCTGCTCACATGCAGCTGAAGATACTGCAGAGCTTGTACGCTTGTGATTAAATACCCTCCATGCAGGTCACATGACTGGATGATGATATAAACTTATCACAATGATGCCATGTCTCAAGAAACTGAAAATTCACCACCTGGATTCAAACTTTAAGGCCCAGAATGAGTGATTCGTGAGACATCAAGTAATCGCGAAGGAATTCCTAACTGACCCGAGTCAGGGTGGAAACAGGTGAGACGGGAGGTGAAGAAGTTCAAGAATCTTCGTGTCTCATTCCCAGGCAGGAGGTTATGGACCCTGAGGCTACGACATAAGTTACCACTGGTCCAAACAAGGAAACTCAGAGGTTTTCTTCTCTGTTTGTGACTGGTCCGTAAAAGCAGGAAGAATTTGACCAGGGACAGTGTCAATGAGTCAGACCACTGTGGTGAGTCTGACTGTTCGATTCTGGAGAGTGGAAGAAATTGTATAATTTGACTCAGTTACTTGGGGCATGTTGGTTCCAGGAGTTAGAGCAACAATTTGGCTTCAGCCTTATTGGGCACCCAAAAAATAGACTGGGAAATCCTTCATTCAATGGTCACATCTTTGTAGGTCCAGTAGTTTTGCAAGGCCTCAGGGTGCAGGGCTTCACAACATGGCATTCTAGTAATATCTCAATATTTTTTTACATGTGGGTAAATGAGGTGACGTCCCCTTTTTTGTGTCTGAGTGCAATATTTCCTTCCATCATGAATTGAGTATTTCATCACATGTATTTCTTTATTCTATGAAACCTGTTATTTGAACACATCTTTAAACTATTAAAATATAACATGTTTTTTTGTGTTTTGGTTCCTCAAACCCCCAAAATGTCAGGTGGTGCAACCGTCCTGACAAGTATCCACAGTAATTAAACTCTAAAAATTGAATGTCAGTTATTGTAAATGGAAATTAAAAATACAGTGGCATTATTTTATGCTTGAACCTTTTTNTAATGTGAAATGTTATTTTAACATCAAATTATTTATCTTATTCACAAATAAAAGAAATGAAACACAAAATGAAAATGTATGAGTCACTACAGACACTTGAGAGATACTTGCCAATAATTTCACACAGAAAAAATAACAGGAACATATAAATATATTTTCATATATTTGGTTGCACCACCTGACATTTTTGGGTGCTCAAATTAAAAATACTAAAAAATAATGAACCTAAAAACTTTGAAATGTCGGTCAACTACTGAAATCTGTTAGAAAACATAATTCTTCTCTCAGAAATGTTTTTTTATCCATTTTCAAAGAACTTTTTTTAAAATACGTTTTTAGACCCTCTTTTTGTCATTGACCCACATACAGAATAAAGACCCCCTCCAGTTTTTTTGTCCTTTTTACCTGTGGCAACCTGTTCGTCAGGCTCCGATCCATAACCCCCTGGCTGAAAACGAGGCCCTGAGATCATTAAACTTCTTCACCTCAGACTGTTTCAAGATTATTCAGCAAAGAACTTTGGCCTTTGACTAAGATGAAACCTACGAGGGCCAATGACAACACATCTTGTTTCGCTCCAGCATTACTCAAGTCAGTCCGAGAAACCCCTTCCACTCACCACTAGTTGATATCAAACGACTCACTCGGTTTTGGGCCTTTAAAGTTTCAATCAATGTGGTGAGTCTTCTGTTCCCTGAGAAGTGGCGTCACTGTGATCAACACATCTTTTGCAGACATGTGACCTGTATGTATTTAATTACCAGCCTACGGGCTCTGTATGAAAGTCAGCTTCATGTGATGTGCTGTGCAATGAAACTCAGGGAGGAACAGCTGAGATTTGTGGGTCAGGACTCTGGATAACACCTCAATATAACACATCTCTATTGCAGGTTCTGGTTTCTTGCTCCATGAGGTAATAAATCATGGTCAATGTGACTCAGTTTTCTCATTTCAGACTTGAAAGTTTCACTGAAATCAAGTATCTTAAGTACATCTCTTTCTTGGTTGCAATGCTGATCTACATGTTGATACTCTGTGCTAACCTGTTGCTCATTTTTGTAATCTGTAAGAACAGGAGTTTACATGAACCAGTGTATCTGTTTCCATGCAGCCTGTTTGTTAATGAGCTGTTTGGTAGTACGGCGTTCTTCCCTCTGCTCCTGGTTCAGATCCTCTCTGACACTCACACTGTTTCTGTTCCTCTCTGTTTCCTGCAGATTTACTGTATCTACTCTTATGTGTTAATAGAGTTTTACAACCTGGCTGTTATTTCTTATGACAGATATCTTGCTATCTGTTATCCTCTGCAGTATAACTCTATAATGACCTCTAAAAAGTTGATCTTATTTACTGCAGCAGTGTGGTTAACTGCTTGTCTTCCGAGAGTTTGGGGATTGCCTTTACGTTATTCTCTGCAGTTGTGTGGGAATGTTATCAACTACATTTATTGTAATAACTATGCCATTGCCAAACTTGCCTGCTCTGACTCCACAGTGAAAAACATCTATAGCCTTGTCCATACTGCACTTTCAATTTTTGTTCCTTTAACTCTGATCTTTTACACCTACATGAGGATCCTCAGAGTCTGTTTCTCAGGATCCAAACAGACGCGACAGAAAGCTGTTTCTACCTGCACACCTCACCTGGTCTCTCTCTTTAACTTTTCTTTCGGAGCTTGTTTTGAGGTGATTCAGGGCAGGATGAACATGAGTGGTCTTCCACCTCTGGTTCCCATGTTTCTATCCCTATACCTCATCGCATGTCAGCCTCTCTTAAACCCTGTAATTTATGGCCTGAAAATGTCCAAAATCTTTGACATGTGTAAACGTTTGTTCTGTTCAAAGCTTCTGTCTATCCAGCTCAACCGCTGAAATAAACACACGTATGAACACTTTTGATGACTGTTTTGTGTTTTATGCTTATCACTTTGGATGTTTTATGAGAGTTGATTGAGCAAGGCTTTGTTTTGTCAAGTGTCAGAAAACTTCACCATCATTATTAGTCATTGACGGAGGCTGAAGAAATGAAGTAGGCTGATGAACAATGATTTTTTTCAACATTTACTTCAATGAGTAATTAGTGCATCCAAACAGGATTAATGACAAGAGGGCAAACTCAGTGCATTGGTCCCAGTCATACAGTCCCAGCACCTTGGGACCAGTGTGTTTGTTACACAGCAGAATGATACTATTGACTGACATTAAGTCTCTTTGTCCCCTTGGGTGGAGGCAGGGCCACACACACACACACACACACACACACACACACACATATACATTCATACAGAGTGTAGCAAGTGAGCCTAGTTAGGAGCAACCCATGACAACACTTTAAGAAATTAAGAAAAATATCAATTGCAAAGCCAGAGACTATAACCACAATATGGGAATATTTCGGCTTCAGCAAAGTGAACCCAAAAACTCAGACAAGCCAATTTAATGGATTTGTTCTTGAGTGGTGGCAACAAAAAAACCCCACAAAACATCAAACTTGGGCCCAATTCCAATTCCTGTCTTAACCCTCAATCTCAAAATGTGCGCTCCCATGAAGTGTAAGTTCTGTCCTGATTCTCAGAAAGTTAAGTTTGAGGGTTAAGTTTGAGGCTGTATCTCCCTCAATACTGAGATTCTCCGACACCACCCTTGGGACTAAGGGACACCCAGAATGCATTGCGTATTTTCAGTAATAAACATGGCGTCTAAAGCGGCAGAGAAGGCGAGCTACAAATATAGTATTTTCTTTGTTAATGGAGATATAAATATTAGGAAAACCATTGTATTATCTTAGTTTAGACCCATTTTATGGATTATTTACCTCGTTGTTGCATAACATTTATTTTTATTTTACGATCTTTTGTCAATAGCGTCCAGTGCGGACAAGCCATGTTCCTATCGTTTAAGTTAGTAAACGTTACAAAATGGTCATTTTTCTCTGTGGTAATGTAATTGTTTATCAAGATAACAGCCTATATAACATGCTTGTGCTGATAATGGTATAAGATGACCGGGCTGATGTCATCTCCTGTAGCTGCAGAGTTATGTAACGATAGTTAAAGCTGGTGTTTACCTTTCAATAAACTATGGTTTGCTGTGACAGCTGAATATGTCCGTGGTTGTGTTATTTATACTGATATTTTTTTGATAACGCTAACTGAAGGAATAACTGACAGACAGTCCACAACAATTTCATTTGCATTTAAGGGGTGTCCCATTTCTAAGTCACAAGATAGACCTGAACACTTGGTTTAGAGGGCGAACAAGATTGAGGGTTAAGAAAGGAATTGGAATTCACCCTTGGTAACCCTCAAAACCAACGGTTAAGGGCTATTTTGTGACTAAGAAATGGGACACCCCATACATGCAGATACATCTTCAGACTGTGGGGGGCAGCATTATGCCAAAGTGGCGTTCAGCCTCTTAATTCAGAAGAAGAAGAAGAAGAAGAAGGAAGTGGAGGCATTTACAGGATCAGCGACAATGCTGTCTGCAGCTGTGTTTGTGTCTTTTTGAGATCAGCCCGGTCATCTTATACCATTATCGGCACAAGCATGTTATATAGGCTGTTATCTTGATAAACAACTACATTACCACGGAGAAAAATGACCATTCTCTAACGTTTATTAACTTAAACGATAGGAACAACACACCGGCCGCTATTGACAAAAGATGGTAAAAACCCTTAGTCCCAAGGGTGGTGTCGGAAAATCTCAGTATTGAGGGAGATACAGCCTCAAACTTAACCCTCAACCTTAACTTTCTGAGAATCAGGAAAGCACTTACACTTTGCAGGAGTGCGCATTTTGAGATTGAGGGTTAAGACAGGAATTAGAATTCACCCTTAATGTCTTACACACACTTAATGATTGTCTTAATGAGCGCAAATGAGACTGTCCTCGTCCATTTCATTTCATTTTATTAATTTGTCCTTACATGGTAAACACAACAAGAAAAGGAAACAAAATACAAATTTTCACATTATATCCAATGTATGGAGAGGAGCAGGGTGAAGAAAAACTCTTATTTTACCTGCCCCTTTCTCAAAAGTTAACAGTACCTAGCACGATGGTCTGTCCAACATCAATCCATGAATGAATATTACAGATTATACAGGCCTCAAAGAAAGAAAAAAGATAACAATTTCTCTTCTCTTCCTCAGGGCTGACAAGGAAACATCTCAGAAATAAAATTAACTAATGTGATACATTTGGAGAACTGAGTTCTTTAACATTTTCTTAAACTGACACAACTGACTACAAGTCTTCATTTCATTATTTAAAGAATCCCACAGTACAACTCTAATCACAGATAAACACTTTTGTTTTAAATTCGTCCTTGCAAACTGATGTTTAGAATAATATTTTCTCCGACACTGCCCATCTTCTTTCTGAGCATAAAACAAACATATTTTGTACACGTTCTGGTAGTAGCTTACTCTTTGCTTTGAGTGTAACTACGAGTGTCTGTAACTCAGTTAAATCTTTCAGAATTCACTCTTAGAGGAACCAGGGAGAACAAAGAACGCCTGGATAAACACAGATTAATGTGATTTAAGTCTCTTACGCAGACTTAAAAACAGTGTCACTTTCATGAATTGAGATATCATCAACCACTGACTCTGGAGAGAGTTGTTTGTGAATATAATTTATATATGACTTTTGAGCATCCTGCTCCTGTCCCCTTGGACATTCAGTATCAAATAGTGTTTTCTCAGCATTAAGAATCTGACTCTCAATGTCAGTCATAGTCAAAAATATGTTTATGAGGAGACTCAAAGACTCAAACCAAAGATTTAAGAATGTCAGATCTTGTGATTTTATTATCATCAGGCATTAGCAGAAGGTAAGAGGAATGAGTACATTAGAAAACACTTAGTGGAGTCAAAGACAGATGTTTGTCTCAAAGATGTAATGGAGAAAAAAAAAAGAAACACCCAGGTAAAATGGCGAAAAAAATAACATTAACTTTGAGACCATCTATGAATGAAGTTTGAAAATACTGAAAGCACATTTGTTCCCATACTTATCTCTTAAATTTAATGCTGCAATAATCATGGTTCATCAGTCCACTTCATTTATTTATTCTGACTCAATAAATTTATCACACAGTGGAGCCTTCTGACACTTTACGAAAATGTAGTATTGTTGAAATCAAACACATTACACAATCAACACACAAGACATTCACAAGTATTATCATTAGATTTGTGGATAAGCAAATGACATTGGGGTTTCGTGACCCTCACACATGACGCAGCATTTGGACATGTTCATGCATGTTTTTATCTCAGCAGCTGAGCTTGATGCAAAGAAGCTGAGAACGAAGCAGACGTTTACACAAGTCAAAGATTTTGGACATTTTCAGGCCATAAATGACAGGGTTCAGGAGAGGCTGACATGTAACAAGGTATAAGGACAGAAATGTGGAAAGCATAGGTGGAACAGCACTCATGTCAAACCTGCTCTGAATCACCTCAAAGCAAATTCCAAAAGAAAAGTTAAAGAGAGAGACCAGGTGAGGTGTGCAGGTAGAAACAGCTTTCTGTCGCGTCTGTTTGGATCCTGAGAAACAGACTCTGAGGATCCTCATGTAGGTGTAGAAAATTAGGGTCAATGGGACAGAAACTGAAATTGCAGTATGGATAAGACCATAGATGTTATACATTCTAGTGTCAGAGCAGGCAAGTTTGGCAATGGAGTAGTTATTGCAATAAATGTAGTTGATGACATTTCCACACAGCTGCAGAGAAGCACTTAGGAACGATGAGCAAGCTACTAAAAGACAAGCAGTTAACCAGGCTCCTGCAATACACAAGATCACCCTTTTAGAGGTCATATGGGAGTTATACTGCAGAGGATAACAGATAGCAAGATATCTGTCATAAGAAATAACAGTTAGATTGAAAAGCTCGACATATACAGAAGAATAAAGAGAAAAAATCTGCAGGAAACACAGAGGAACAGAAACAGTGTGAGTGTCAGAGAGGATCTGAACCAGGAGCAGAGGGAAAAAGGCTGAACTACAGTACAGCCCATTAACAAACAGGCTGCAAGGAAACATGTACATTGGTTCATGTAAACTCCTGTTCTTACAGATTACAAAAATGAGCAACAGGTTAGCACAGAGTATCAACAGGTACAGCAGCAACACAAGCAGGAAAAAGATGTATTTCAGAAACCCAGTTTCAGAATAACCACCTAGTATAAAATGAGAAAACTGGGTTACATTGATCATGATATATCCTGCGTTAATCTGTGGATATTCTCAGCCATCCAGGTCATGATAAGTCTCATACCAAGCCAAAAGTAAGCACGTCAATTGGACCAACCTCGTGTGAGTCGAAGACGTTTCGCCTCTCATCCAAGACGCTTCATCAGTTCTGAAAGTCTGGTGGGGAGCACCAGATATTTATACACCAGGAAGCTGGTGGCAAAACAAGTGGTCATGTGACCCAAAACCAATAAACTCGTTAGGCGTCAGTTTAAGTCGTTAGCCGTGATGAGCGGTCCTTTCCCCTCTTGGCCCTCTTACGTGAGTCACTAGGGTCACCTGACTGCATGTGTGGACGATGGTCGCGGCCCCTTGGGAGGCTCTCAGGACAGCGTTGAAAGTGGGAGACGGGTTGAGTCTGAGGCCTCCTCCTCTGCTTGAATCTTGGAGGGGCATGGTTGGAGTTGTCGCGAATAGGGATGTAACGGTTACTGGTGTAACAGAAAACTCCAGTAAAAACGCTGACGGTAACAATAACCGTCGTCATGTCAGAAACCTCCTTCACTGCGAGTCTGTTTTTACCCGACTGTGCCGCAGAAATGTGTTAATTTCTGCAGAGTAGGTCGTACCAAACAGGAAAAAGACACAAAACGATTAAAGCATCTGTTCGTTTCAACATAAAACACCATGCTCTTACTTCCATCTTGAGCCGACACTTGAGCAAACAAACAGAAAACAGTCTGTTTATGCACCTACATGTAAAAATTCACGAGAACAGCTTGAATTTTTAGATTTGTATAATTTAAATTCCTGGAAATGTTCCTGAAAATCAGCTGTTTATTTGCTGAATCCTTGCACTTTTAATAAGATTTTGCTTGTATTTTTTTCAAAATATAATGAACAGTTACATTGTTTTAAACTATTTCAGGTTGTTTAGGTCTATCAGTGCTTTGTGAACATATTGAACACATTTTTAAAAATGTGTTCAATTCCGAAAACTGTGATAATTTTGGTCACAATAACCGTGGGCTTAAATTTTCACACCCTAACAACCCTAGTCCCAAAGCAACGATTGTGGAGATGTGAAACTCACCCATGTCAGGCTTCACAAACAGGCAAGTGTTCTTTTAGGGTGCGGAAAAATATCAGGATGTCATCTAGGTAGACAAAGACAAAGCGGCTGAGCATTTCTACCAAGGTTATTGTTCACGGGAGTTTGGAACCGAGAAGTAAGGTTTGATCTCACTCAGGAGAGGCTGCTGTTGTCTGTCAGCATATCTTCGAAATTTTTCTACCTCTGATCTTATGACTCTGATAAATAAAGATAACGGTATGAGACTCATTGATGTAGATGATCTCTGTGATTGTTTTCCTGGAGGTTGATAGCTCACTTTTATTGATGCCTGAGATTCATAGTGTTTTATAGTGCATCAGGTTTTTCAAGATACAGTGTGTAGGATAACAGTAAGCTAAAGTTACCTTTCTTATCTTCTTTGGTGGTTTTGTAGCACCAGAAAACCAAGCCAGTTAGAGCACACTACCACATTAATGAAGTGACTCTTAAAGGAACCAGGTAAAACAAAGAGCTCCTGGATCAACACGAATGGCGCTTTTCCACTATACAATTCCAGCTCTACTCTACTCGTCTCTACTGGGTTTGGTTATCTTTTCCTCTAGCCCGACTACAGACTCACGGTGGGCGTGGATCTTATAACACAGCTGTGCAGAAGTGCGTGCATGTTCATCTATAACGCCACACAAACATCATTTTGTACTAACATATGTGCCACCGTGGTCTTTAAAGGAAAAAAAAAAAGCTTTAAAAAGATTTCATTAAAGTAATACAGCGGCTCAATGTGGGTCGTCATGACAACGGAGGTAAACAACAGCCTGGTGCTGCTGCACGCGGAGGAAAACAAAGGAGCTGCTTCCTGACATCAACTCTTCCCTGGATCCAGTGAGATCACTTTAATTTTTGATTTTTGGGCCTGGTATAGCAGAGATTTGTTGTTGATCAATCATTCTTCTTTGAACTGGTTTTTCCTTTTTGGTTCCCTGTGGATTAATGGACTGATTGGTGCTTAAAGACTCTCGTGGCAGACAGATCGCTCCTGCACCGACCAACTTTGATTTAATTTAAAAGACTCTTTAAAGCCAACTATCTTTGCTGTTAACTTCTTTTTGNTTTAAAAAGGACTTTTAACTTCTTTAGGAATCATGAAGGAGCATTTTAGGGCTGTATTTTGTCTTCATTCAGTCTGGTTCTGTGCCGTCAGGTTTAAATGTCATTAAAAACCCGTCGCTGACTTATTCCTTTGCCTCTTGTAAGTGATTTGTTCAGAGTCAGAAGCTGCAGAGACGACATTCTCTGACCAATGAGTGACCGGCAGTCCGTCCACGTCACCTTTTAGTATCAGCTTTACTCTCTTAGAACCAGGGTAGAGTAGGTACTAAAAACTGGCGTCTGACGCGTAGTACCGCGCTAATGGAAACACAACATAAACCGAGTAGAGTAGAGTAGAGTAGGGCTGAGACGAGTCAGTGGAAAAGGGCCATAATTGACGTGATTTGATTCAGTTTCTTTCTCAAACCTAAGAGCTGTGTCTGTTTCATGGCTCTGTGTGATTTTATCAACTAATGACACTGGAGAGAGGAATACATGAATTTAAGACACAATTGTTTTTCTCAGAAAAGTCTGTGACCACAAAACATGATCAGTTTTTCTGCTTTTAGACATCCAGCATCAAAACAGTGTTTTCTAAATTACTAAACGTTAGCTAGAGTGAAAGATATGTTTGTGAGGACACAAAAAGGCTCTAAACTAAAGATTAAAGAATGTCTGACCTTGTGTTTTTAATACCAGCTGGCATAGGCAGAAGCTAAAAGTAATGCTGACATTCACAGGCACGTAGTGGAACCAGAAACTGGACGTTGTCTCACATGTAACAGAGTTGAAATAACAGAAATAACATCCAGGTTCAAGTACAGAAATAACCAAAAACTTTGAGACCATCCATCACTGCCTGAGAGCCATAAAAGAAGATTTGAAATTCTGGAAATGTATTTATTCATATACTTACCTGTTTGTTAACACTAATCTGTTACTGAAGGAAATATTGGAATGATCATTGTACATCAGTCCACTTCATTGTTGAAATCAAACACATCAGTCCATCGACTTATGAAACATTCTGAGTTATTTTAATGAGACAAGGCAATAAGTGGAAAACATAAAGGTTGTTATCTGTTCTTTGTTTGGACACACAAAGTTTAAATACATGTTTTTCTCTCAGTGGTTGAGCTTGACAATCAAAGGCTTAGGACAAAGCAGACGTTTACACATCTCAAAGATTTTGGACATTTTCAGGCCGTAAATAACAGGGTTTAAGAGAGGCTGACATGTGATGAGGTACAAGGATAGAAATGTGGAAACCAGAGGTGGAACACCACTCAAATCAAACCTGTCCTGTAATATCTCAAAGCAAACTCCAAAAGAGAAGTTAAAGAGAGAGACCAGGTGAGGTGTGCAGGTAGAAACAGCTTTCTGTCGCGTCTGTTTGGAGCCTGAGAAACAGACTCTGAGGATCCTCATGTAGGTGTAAATAATCAAAGTCAGGGGAACAGAGAATGAAATTGCAGCTGTGACGAGGCCATAGATGTTATTGACTGTGGTGTCAGAGCAGGCAAGTTTGGCAATGGAGTAGTTATTACAGTAAATGTTGTTGATGACATTTCCACACAACTGCAGAGAAGAACTTAAGGACAATAACCAAGCTTTGGGAAGACAAGCAGTTAACCAAGCTGCTGCAATAAGCACACCCACCTTTTTGGGGGTCATAATAGAGTTATACTGCAGAGGATGACAGATAGCAAGATATCTGTCATAAGAAATAACAGCCAGATTGAAAAACTCTACATTTCCATAAGAGTAGAGACAGAAAAGCTGCAGGAAACAGAGAGGAACAGAAACAGTGTGAGTGTCAGAGAGGATCTGAACCAGGAGCAGAGGGAAGAACGCCGTACTACCAAACAGCTCATTAACAAACAGGCTGCATGGAAACAGATACACTGGTTCATGTAAACTCCTGTTCTTACAGATTACAAAAATGAGCAACAGGTTAGCACAGAGTATCATCATATAGATCAGCAATGCAACAAGGAAAAAGACGTGCTTGTGATAGCTGGTTTCAGAAAAGGCACCAAGTCTGAAATAAGAAAACTGAGTCACATTGATCATGATTCATCCTGAGCCATTACCTCATGGAGCGAGAGACTAGAACCTAAACAGAGGCAGGTTTTATGGAGATCAACTGTTCCTCCTTACGTCCATTTAAACAGCACAGCACAGTCAGCTCACTTTCCTGCAGAGCCTGTATGCTGGTGATTAAATACCCTCCGTGCAGGTCACATGACTGGAAAAGGTGAGCGACACCATGTCTCAGGGACCTGAGATTCATTATGAAGATTGAAACTTAAAGGCCCAAAACTGGTTAAGTTGTTTGATAGAAAAGTTGCATATGTGATTATGATGATCTATCTATCTATCTATCTATCTATCTATCTATCTATCTATCTATCTATCTATCTATCTATCTATCTATCTATCATTGTGCATAATCACAATGCATAAAAGCAGTGACAGAATAATAGAGACACACAAAAAGTGAGTACACATTGGAAGTACTTAATAAAACTAATACACTGAATATAATATCCAAATCCAAACCTAACATTACTTGTATACTGTATACTCATATACCTATTTACAGTTATGGATGAAAGTCTTGGCACCCTTGGGATTTTTCCAGAAAATACACCAATTCTCCCAAATTAAACTCCCAATTTAACTTTTTTTTTTAGTATGAATATGTTTTTTTCCGTGATATGCATTGGAAAAACACAAAAAAAACGGCAGAATAAGATTTAAAATCGATACAATGATCATTTACACAAAACATAAAAATTGGGCCAGAAAAAAATGTTGGCACCTTTTTTGAATTGTGGGTAAATTTCTATAAATTCAAGCAGGTGATGCTTGTTTGAACTCAGCTGTGGTGAGTAACAGGTGCTGGTTGTATAGAAATCACACCTGACGCTAGTTAGAATGTATAAAAGTTGGGGCGCAGATGGCCTATAGTGGATATGGCCGCGCACCATGAGGTTCGCCCTCGAGCGTTTGGCCCGGGTTCGATTCCCACCTGTGGCCTGTTTCCCGCATGTCATTCCCCACTCTCTACCCCTTTTCATACTCTATCCACTGTCCTCCACTATCCAATTAAAGGCAGAAAAGCCCAAAAAATATCTTAAAAAAAAAAAAAGAATGTATAAACGTTGACTCAACCTTTGTGTTTTGTCACCAAGAATGTAGACAAGAAAAAAGAGCTGAGGAGTGTCTGAGGACTTAAGATACAAAATTGTTGAAAAATATGATTAAACTCAAGGATACAGGATCATCTCAAGATATCTTTAAGTTCCTTTGTCAACTGTGCGTAATAAAATCACAACGTTTATTACCCATAATGCTGTGGCTAATCTCCCTGGACGAGGACGGAAGAGAAAAATTGACAAAAGTATTCAACACAGGATCATTTTAATGGTGGTCAAACATCCTCAGACAACTTCCACACTAAATCAAGCAGAAGTTTCAGCTCTGACCATACGTCACCATCTGAGTGAGAAGAAGCGCTACGGCAGATCGAGGAGAACCCACTGCTGACTAAGGCCCCATCCACACGGAGTCAAAACGCTTAACAGTTTCCAAAAAATCGTCATAAAGATGAAGGCGTCTCAGAAAATGCGTGCGTCTATATGAATGCACTCGATACGCATGAAGACGCTGTAAAACACCTGCCAGACCTCTAGGGGCGCTGTAACAATATGAGGGAAACAAGCGGAAACAGAAGAACAAACAGTGGCATGAAGACTTTTGGCTAAAGTTGTGCCGTACTGTGTCCTCTATGATTGTTTGTTCAACTCTGTGGTGGTTGAGAAGAAGGAGATTTAGCTGCTAAAGGGATAGCAGGGTCACCAGCTTCATCAACACATACGGGTCATCGACAAAAAGAGGGTCTAAAAGCGTATTTTTTAAAAGTTCTTTGAAAATGGATAAAAAACATATTTCTGAGAGAAGAATTATGTTTTCGAACAGATTTCAGTAGTTGACCAACATTTCAAAGTTTTTAGGTTCATTATTTTTTAGTATTTTTAATTTGAGCACCCAAAAATGTCAGGTGGTGCAACCAAATATATGAAAATATATTTATATGTTCCTGTTATTTTTTCTGTGTGAAATTATTGGCAAGTATCTCTCAAGTGTCTGTAGTGACTCATACATTTTCATTTTGTGTGTTTCATTTCTTTTATTTGTGAATAAGATAAANACTGTATTTTTAATTTCCATTTACAATAACTGACATTCAATTTTTAGAGTTTAATTACTGTGGATACTTGTCAGGACGGTTGCACCACCTGACATTTTGGGGGTTTGAGGAACCAAAACACAAAAAAACATGTTATATTTTAATAGTTTAAAGATGTGTTCAAATAACACAGGTTTCATAGAATAAAGAAATACATGTGATGAAATACTCAATTCATGATGGAAGGAAATATTGCACTCAGACACAAAAAAAGGGACGTCACGTCATTGACCCATATGCTACAGAGTTCGCCGCCATTGTTGTTGTTGTTGCCATAGTGACGCTCGTGGCGCATGCGTATTAATGACGATGTGAAAATATGACGTCAGCGTACCTGAAAAGTTGCAGAGAGCCAGTTTACACGGAGCCGCGTATACGGCGTTTCTAAATCTTCCCACTTTGGAAGCTGGTTTCAGAAATGATCGTTTACAGACCCACAAAACGCCGTCTTCGTACGGATGATACGGCAAAAGTCTTGTGCGTTTTGACCTTGTTTTGTCTTCGTGTGGATGGGGCCTAAGAGACATAAAAAACCAGACTGGAGTTTTGAAAAATGTACCCGAGAAAGCCTCAATCCTTCTGGGAGAATGTTTTGTGGACAGATGAGAGTAAAGTAGAGCTTTTTGGAAAAGTAAGTCACTCTACTGTTTACAGAAAAACAGAACGAGGCCAAAAAAGAAAAGAACATGGTGGAGGTTCAGTGATGTTTTAGGGTTGTTTTGCTGCCTCTGGCACTGGGAGTCATGAAATCTGGAGATGATCTAAATCTTTTGGGCTGTAATGTAGAGCCTAGAGTCAGAAAGCTGGGTCTGTGTCAGAGGTCATGGGTGTTTCAGCAAAACAATGACCCCAAAAATTCTAAAAAAGCACCAAGAAATAGTTGGAGACAAAGCACTGGAGATGATCTTGGTGTGACACACAAAGGTTGAGTCAACTTTTATACATTCTAACGGGCGTCAGGTGTGATTTCTATATGACCAGCACCTGTTATATTAGTTACTATAGAGAACTGAGGACATTCATAGACATGTAGTGGAGTAAAAAGCGTAACAAACGGAACTAACATAAACTTTGAGACTTTCTGTCACTGTCAGAGAGTCATAAAAGTGAAAACACTGAAAGCACAGTTTATGTACTTTCCTGCTTTTAACCTCTAATGTCTTACTGAAGTAAATGTTGGAACAATCACTGTTAATCAGTCCACTTTATTAATTTAGAGTTGTGTAAAAACAAAGGCAGTACTCCATCAACACATGAAACATTATGCATGTCATTTGAAATATTACACACTGATGAGCAGCAAAGATCAAAGTGTCATTACAAGTGTTTGTTCCTGTTTTTTATCTTAGTGGTTGAGCTTAATCCTGAGCATAGAGTAAAACAGACGTTTGCACATGTCAAAGAGTTTGGACATTTTCAGGCCGTAAATAACAGGGCTCAGGAGAGGCTGACATACAAATAGGTATAAGGATAGAAATATGGGAACTAGAGGTGGAAGACTCTTCTCTTCTAACCTGTTCTGAACCAACTCAAAGCAAATTCCAAAAGCAAAGCTAAAGAGAGAGACCAGGTGAGGTGTGCAGGTAGAAACAGCTTTCTGTTTCATCTGTTTTGCACCTGAGAAACAAACTCTGAGGATCCTCATGTAGGTGTAAACGATCAGAATTGAGGGAACAAAAACTGAAAATACAGTGTACATGACGCCATAGATGTTATTTAACATTGTGTCAGAGCAGGCCAGTTTGACGATGGCATAGTTATTACAAAAGATGTTGATGACGTTTCCACACAGCTGCAGGGTAGAACTGAGAGGCACAGAAAAAGCTATAGAAATACAAGCAGTTAACCAAGCTGCTGCAATACACAGGCCCAACTTTTTATGAGTCATTATAGAGTTATACTGCAGAGGATTACAGATAGCAAGATATCTGTCATAAGAAATAACAGTCAGATTAAAAAGCTCCACATACACATAAGAGTATATACAGAAAACCTGCAGGAAACACAGAGGAACAGAAACAGTGTGAGTGTCAGAGAGGATCTGAACCAGGAGCAGAGGGAAGAACGCCGTACTACCAAACAGCTCATTAACAAACAGGCTGCATGGAAACAGATACACTGGTTCATGTAAACTCCTGTTCTTACAGATTACAAAAATGAGCAACAGGTTAGCACAGAGTATTAGCATATAGATCAGCAATGCAATCAGGAAATAGACATGTTTCAGAAACCCAGTTTCAGAAAAACCACCAAGTCTGAAATGAGAAAACTGAGTCACATTGATCATGATTCATCCTGAGCCATTACCTCATGGAGCAAGAAACAAGAAGCTGTAACAGAGACAGGTTTTTTGGAGATGTTAGAAAGAAACTGATACCCACAATGCTCAGCTGTTTCTACCTGAGGCCAACTGCACAGCACAGTCAGTTGACTTTACTGCAGAGTCTGTTTGCTGATGATTAAATACTCTTTATACAGGTCACATGACTGAAGAAGATGAGTTAATCACAATGACGCCATGTCTTTACAAACTGATGATTCACTCTGTGGACTGAAACTTAATAAACCCCAAAACTTATTGAAAAACTTGACCTGAAATAGGACACATGTGAAGAGGAAATAACCATTTTTCCTTATTTGTGTCTTGTTTGCTGACAGTGTAAAGGATTTTGCACACTGAGTCCATGTTATGTCAATCATCTTTGCTCACTGACGCCGAAACTTTGTCTGTCGTAATTTTTTTTTGGAAAAGGTTTCATTTGCTGCATTTTTCGCATCTGTCCAGGTCGTTTCCAGTGTTGTTTGACTGTTCAGGGACACCGTAGACTAATTACAGCGGTATATTTTCACATTTACCAACATATTTTATGTAATTTCCGTCTTTGTTAAGATCAGATGATGATTAACGATTTGTGTGTGTGTGTGTGTGTGTGTGTGTGTGTATGTGTGTGTTCGTCTGCCTCTGTCAGTGAGAGCTCAGGTGTGTTTTAAAGTTTAGTGCCAAGTGAACAAAACTCGTCCTCTAACATCCTGAAAAACACCAGAAGCTTCAGGTTAGTTCCTCAGCTCCTTTTCCGTTTACAGAGATGGATCCAGTGACTTTTTTCTTCTTTCCTCACATTATAAAACTACGGTGGCCGACAAGGGTCAAACACATGGGATGGGGAGAGAGAGAGAACAGCTAATGTGTTTCTCCATTAAACTGTTATACTGAACGCGCCCCCTGCAGGTTTGGAGCACTTAGGTTTGTAGTGACTGGTAATGCAGCGTTTTTCTTTGCAGATAGTTTTTCTATTTACAGATCGTCTCTTGGTTTACAGATCGTTTCAGTACTTACAGATTGTTTCTTGGTTTATAGATTGTTTCTTGGTTTACAGATTGTTTCTTGGTTTATAATTTGTTTCTGTATTTACAGATTGTTTCTTGGTTTATAGATTGTTTCTTGGTTTACAGATTGTTTCTTGGTTTATAATTTGTTTCTGTATTTACAGATTGTTTCTTGGTTTATGGATTGTTTCTGTATTTACAGATTGTTTCTTGGTCTATAGATTGTTTCTTGGTTTATAGATTGTATCTTGGTCTATAGATTGTTTCTTGGTTTACAGATTGTTTCTTGGTTTATAGATTGTTTCTTGGTTTATAGATTGTATCTTGGTTTATAGATTGTTTCTTGGTTTATAGATTGTTTCTGTATTTACAGATTGTTTCTTGGTTTATAGATTGTTTCTTGGTTTATAGATTTTTTCTTGGATTACAGATCGTTTCTTGGTTTATAGATTGGTTCTTGGTTTATAGATTGGTTCTTGGTTTATAGATTGTTTCTTGGTTTATAGATTTTTTCTTGGATTACAGATCGTTTCTTGGTTTATAGATTGGTTCTTGGTTTATAGATTGTTTCCTGGTTTATAGATTGTTTCTGTATTTACAGATTTTTTCTCGGTTTATAGATTGTTTCTGTATTTACAGATTGTTTCTTGGTTTATAGATCGTTTCTTGGTTTATAGATTGTTTCTGTATTTACAGATTGTTTCTTGGTTTATAGATTGTTTCTGTATTTACAGATTGTTTTTTGGTTTATAGATTGTTTCTTGGTTTACAGATTGTTTCTTGGTTTACAGATTGTTTCTTGGTTTATAGATTGTTTCCTGGTTTACAGATTGTTTCTTGGTTTATAGATTGTTTCCTGGTTTATAGATTGTTTCTTGGTTTAAAGACCATTTCAGCATTTACAGAAAATTTCATTTCTCAAAATTTCAATTTTGAAAAAACTGAAAGCACAGTTTATGAACTTTCCTGCTTAGAACCTCTAATGTCTTATTGAAGTAAATGTTGGAACAATCACTGTTTATCAGTCCACTTTATTAATTAAGCTCCACTCAATGAATGGATCACACAGTGAAGTTTTTCAAACTTAACAGAGATGTAGTGTTGTGTGAAATAAAATAAAAACAAAGGCAGTACTCCATCAACACATGGAACATTATATATGTCATTTGAAATATTACACACTGATGAGCAGCAAAGATCAAAGTGTCATTACAAGTGTTTGTCTTTTTATCTCAGTGGTTGAGCTTAATCATGAGCAAAGAGTAAAACAGACGTTTACACATGTCAAAGAGTTTGGACATTTTCAGGCCGTAAATAACAGGGCTCAGGAGAGGCTGACATACAAGGAGGTATAAAGATAGAAACATGGGAACTAGAGGTGGAAGACTGTTCATCTTTAATCTGCTCTGAATCACCTCAAAGCAAATTCCAAAAGAGAAATTAAAGAGAGAGACCAGGTGAGGTGTGCAGGTAGAAACAGCTTTCTGTCGCGTCTGTTTGGCACCTGAGAAACAGACTCTGAGGATCCTCATGTAGGTGTAAAAGATCAGAATCGAGGGAACAAAAACTGCGAATATAGCATAGATGACGCCATAAATATTGTTTATCATTGTGTCAGAGCAGGCTAGTTTGACGATGGCATAGTTATTACAAAAGATGTTGTTGATGACGTTTCCACACAGCTGCAGGGTAGAACTCAGAGGCATAGAAAAAGCTATAGAAATACAAGCAGTTAACCAAGCTGCTGCAATATACAGTCTCACTTTTCCAAAGGTCATAATAGAGTTATACTGCAGAGGATAACAGATAGCAAGATATCTGTCATAAGAAATAACTGTCAGATTAAAAAGCTCCACATACACATAAGAGTAGAGAAAGAAAATCTGCAGGAAACAGAGAGGAACAGAAACAGTGTGAGTGTCAGAGAGGATCTGAACCAGGAGCAGAGGGAAGAACGCCGTACTACCAAACAGCTCATTAACAAACAGGCTGCATGGAAACAGATACACTGGTTCATGTAAACTCCTGTTCTTACAGATTACAAAAATGAGCAACAGGTTAGCACAGAGTATCAACATGTAGATCAGAAATGCAACTAAGAATGAGACCTGCTTCAGAAACTCAGTTTCAGAAAAACCACCAAGTATGAAATGAGAGAAATGAGTCACATTGATCATGATTTATCCTGAGCCATTACCTCATGGAGAGAGAGATATTATTAAGAGTCCAGGTACCCACAGAGATCAGCTGTTTCTCCCTGAGGCCAACCAAACAGCACATCACATGCAGCTAACCTAACTGCAGAGTCTGTTTGCAGGTGATTAAATACCCTTTATACAGGTCACATGACTGAAAAAGATGAGTTAATCACAGTGACACCACGTCTCAAAAAAAATGATGATGCACTGTGTGGACTGAAACCTAAAAGACCCAAAACTAAGTGAAAATCTTGACCTGAAATAGTCGTGAGGGGACGAGGTTTCCCAGACTGACTGTAGTCACACTGGTGCTCGACATGTATCAGGGCACATGTGAAGATAAAAGGAGCATTTTTCTGTGTTTGTTTCCTGTTTGCTGACACTGTTAGTTACGTTGGTTTACAGTTTGGTGATGTGCTGCTGATTCCCTCAGGTGTTTAAGACGATGCCTTTAGACTGTCACCTGTATATGTGACCCTGCACTGCAAAAAGTGAAATCTAAGCAAGTCATTCTGTCTTATTTTAGTCAAATTTCTCTTACTATTCTTGATTTGAGCCACATTTACTAGACAAGGTCATAAAAATGTCTCATTTCAAGTTTTTTAAAGACAAAAATGAGGCATCAATTTCTTGTAACAAGTAAAAAAAAATCTGCCAATGGGATAAGATAAAAGATTCTTGTTTTAAGACATATTTATAATTTCAAGAAACTTCCCGGGTGAATTCGTCTTATCCCATTGGCAGATTTTTTTGACTTGTCACAAGCAATTTACACCTCATTTTTGTCTTAAAAAACGTGAAATAAGACATTTTTATGACCTGGTCTGGTGAATGTGGCTCAAATTAAGAACAATAAGACAATTTTTGCTACAAATAAGTCTACAAATAATTTTTTCAGGCCCTAAGAAGAATAAAAATATACTGACACAGACTAATATGAATTTCCACCACATGAACCATTGAATTTAGGAGGAAATAACTTTTAAATAGGTGTTTACTGTAGTGACCACTATGCACCACAGGGTTAAGTTTCTGATACTTCACATCAGTCAGAATCAAATGGAGAGACTCTTGATTTGGTTCTTTATGTAGTCAGTTTAGTCTGTTTTCTGTATTTAGTCTATATTCAAATAAGAGTTGTCTGACCAAAATATAGAACAAAAGGCCTTAACCCAGGATTAAATAACATGACACTTCATGTTTATTTGTTTATTTATATATACAGACAGGTATGAGCTTCAGTTAAGAATAACAAGGAGATTTGCAGACACATACACAAGTTTGCATCTGCTTTTTGTTTGAGCACACAGTAACCTTCACATATGAAACAGTCGTTTAAAGTGTTCAGCTCCACTCAATGAATGGATCCCACAGTACAGTTCTTGACACTTTACAGAAATGTGGTGTCATTTAAATCAACCACATAACTCCATCAATACATGAAGTATCAGAGACGTAGTATCAAATGCACAGGTTTCCATCTGCTCACATGAAGCAGTCACACAAAGATTCATATATGTTTTATCCTAGTGCTTAAGCTGAATAAACAGAAGCATAGAACAAAGCAGACGTTTACACATGTCAAAGAGTTTGGACATTTTAAGGCCATAAATAACAGGGTTCAGGAGAGGCTGACATGCAAGAAGGTAAAGGGATAGAAATATAGGAACCAGAGGTGGAAGACTGTTCTCTTCTAACCTGCTTCGAATTAACTCAAAGCACATCCCAAAAGAAAAGTTAAAGAGAGAGACCAGGTGAGGTGTGCAGGTAGAAACAGCTTTCTGTCGCGTCTGTTTTGATCCTGAGAAACAGACTCTGAGGATCCTCATGTAGGTGTAGAAAATCAGAGTCAAGGGAACAAAAATTGCTAATAATGTATAGATGATGCCATAGATGTTATTCAGTGTTGTGTCAGAGCAGGCCATTTTGAATATAGAGGAGTTATTACAATAAATGTTGTTGATAAGATTCCCACAAAACTGCAGATTCGAACTCAGGGACAATAAGCAAGCTATAGAAAGACAAGCAGTTGACCAAGCTGCTGCAATATTCACACCAACTCTTCTAAAGGTCATGATAGAGTTATACTGCAGAGGATAACAGATAGCAAGATATCTGTCATAAGCAATAACAGTCAGATGGAAAAGCTGTATATACACATAAGAGTAGAGACAGAAGATCTGCAGGAAACAGAGAGGAACAGAAACAGTGTGAGTGTCAGAGAGGATCTGAACCAGGAGCAGAGGGAAGAACGCCGTACTACCAAACAGCTCATTAACAAACAGGCTGCATGGAAACAGATACACTGGTTCATGTAAACTCCTGTTCTTACAGATTACAAAAATGAGCAACAGGTTAGCACAGAGNGAGTTATACTGCAGAGGATAACAGATAGCAAGATATCTGTCATAAGCAATAACAGTCAGATGGAAAAGCTGTATATACACATAAGAGTAGAGACAGAAGATCTGCAGGAAACAGAGAGGAACAGAAACAGTGTGAGTGTCAGAGAGGATCTGAACCAGGAGCAGAGGGAAGAACGCCGTACTACCAAACAGCTCATTAACAAACAGGCTGCATGGAAACAGATACACTGGTTCATGTAAACTCCTGTTCTTACAGATTACAAAAATGAGCAACAGGTTAGCACAGAGTATCAACATGTAGATCATCAGTGCAATCAGGAAATAGACATGTTTCAGAAACCCAGTTTCAGTAAAGCCACCAAGTATGAAATGAGAAAACTGAGTCACATTGATCATGATTTATCCTGAGTCTTTACCCCATGGAGCAAGAAACAAGAACCTGACACAGAGACAGGTTGTATGAGTGTGTTATATTGAGTCCTGATATCTGACTTCATTGTAGATCCACCTAACTGATGATTATATACGCTTCATGCAGGTCACATGATTGGAGGATATGAGGTTATCACAGTGACATCATGTCTCAGGGAATTGAAGATTCACTGTGTACATTGAAACTTTGAAGGCCTTAGTCTGAGTAACTATTTTGGCAATAAATAAAAGTGAAGATATAGATTTTCCCAGATGGACCTGAATTATACTAGAGCTAATAAACAAATGTGTCATTGAGCACATCTGAACATAATAGAAGCATCTTTCCTTCATTATTTGTTCCTGTTTGCTGACTTTCAGCCTGAGTTGGTTTGGTTTTATAGTTTGTTGATGTGGTGGTGATATCATCCTGGTTTTCAGATGATGCCTTGAAACTCCTGTGTGGACTCTTGTTGGGCTTAAAGTAGCTCTAAGGGGAACCAGATGTTCACTTTGGGTTCTCTGTGTTCTGTTGGCATCTTTAACTCACTCTTAGTCCACCTGCCACAATTTCTTTGTATGGTATTAGTAGACGGAACTAGGAAGTAAAGAAGCTCCGTATTCAGTAAAATCTCCCTTATCTACCTCTCATTTTCTCTGCTGCTCTGCATTTTTATGACTGCTTTTCTTTTTCTCTGGCCCAATACATTTAACATTAGTTTGCTGCTGAGAAAAAACTATTCAAACAAGAGTGTGTGACCAAAATATGTTTGTGAGAAGAACAAAAGGGCTTAACCCAGGATTAAATAACATGACACTTCATGTTTATTTGTTGATTTATATATACAGGCAGGCATGAGCTTCAGTTAAGAATAACAAGGAGATTTGCAGACACATACTGGAGTCAAAGACAAAACATTTGTAAAACACCAGGGTAAAGTACAGAAACTAACATTAACTCTGAGACAGTCAGTCCCTTCCTGAGAATCATGCAAGTTTTAAAATATTAAAAGCACATTTATCTATATACGCACCTGTTTGTGAGCAGTAATCTCTCATTGACGTTAATATTGGAACAATCATTGTTCATCAGTCCACTTTATTTACTCAGACACACTCAATGAACTGATCACTCTGTACAGTTCTCTGACATTTTATAGTGATGTAGTGTTGTTGAATTTACCACGTTACTCCATCAATACATAAAATATCAGAGACAAATGATCAGCAGCAAATTCACAGAGGTTTTCATCTGAAGTCATTTAAAGTTTTCACATATGTTTTGGTCTCAATTATTGGAATGAAAAAACAGACGTATGGAACTAAGCAGATTTTTACACATCTCAAAGATTTTGGACATTTTCAGGCCATAAATAACAGGGTTCAGAAGAGGCTGAAAAACAAGAAGGTATAAGGATAGAAATATAGGAACTAGAGGTGGAAGACTTTTCTCTTCTAACCTGCTTCGAAGCAACTCAAAGCAAATTCCAAAAGAAAAGCTGAAGAGAGAGACCAGGTGAGGTGTGCAGGTAGAAACAGCTTTCTGTCTCATCTGCTTAGATCCAGAAAAACAGACTCTGAGGATCCTCATGTAGGTGTAGAAAATCAGAATCAAGGGAACAAAAACTGCAAATAAAACATAGATGATGCCATAGATGTTATTGACTGTGGTGTCAGAGCAGGCAAGTTTGGTTATTGCATAGTTGTTGCAATAAATGTTGTTGATGACGTTTCCACAGAACTGCAGAGTAGAACTCAAGGACAATAAGCAAGCTATAGAAATACAAGCAGTTAACCAAGCTGCTGCAATAAGCACACAAACTCTTTTACAGGTCATAATAGAGTTATACTGCAGAGGATAACAGATGGCAAGATATCTGTCATAAGAAATAACAGTCAGATTGAAAAGCTCTATATACACATAAGAATAAAGACAGAAGATCTGCAGGAAACAGACTCCTTGTCTTTGTCACACTCACAGTCTCTCCTAGACTTGGTCCTCGTCTCCCTTCTTGCGGCATGATGGTTTGTCGAGTAATTGTTTGTCCGACGTACCTTTGTCTATGTGACCAAGTACATTTGAGGACAAGAATGTCTAATGTTTTTACTCGTTGAGGTTAGCACAGAGTATCAACATGTAGATCAGCAATGCAACCAGGAAATAGATGTGTTTCAGAAACCCAGTTTCAGAAAAACCACCAAGTGTGAAATGAGAAAACTGAGTCACATTGATCATGATTCATCCTGAGTCTTTACCTCATGGAGCAAGAAACAAGAACCTGCAAGAGACAGATTGTATGAGTGTGTTATATTGAGTCCTGATATCTGACTTCATTGCAGATCCAGCTTACTGATGATTATATCGGCCTCATGCAGGTCACATGACTAGAAACGATGAGGTTATCACAGTGACATCATGTCTCGGGAATTGAAGATTCACTGTGTTGATTGAAACTTTTAAAGTGAACCCGACTGTAAGGACTAACAGGCATAAATCTGCTTAAATGTTTGTCTCAAACTAGAATTTGTTGTTAAAGACATAACAAATTGGTTTTTCTTTAAAAAAAAATACAGTTTAAAACCCAGTTTCTATCCTTCGGGCGCAGCCATTGTTTTACTGCAGCAATGCATTCTGGGTTGATGACGTAGATTGGTTGCTTGGTGCATCTGGATTTGGTCGTTTCCTCACTACTAGTCGCCGTAAGTCACGAGGTTTGAGGAGGGAAAAAAACATAATAATGCCACATGTGGCTGCTTTTGGGTGAACTTTTCAGTCCAAAGGAAACAAGGAGACTGATGTTAGTCTGCACAGCTTCCCAAAAGACAAGAAAAGAAGGAAGTTGTGGGAAATGGCTTGTGGGCGTAAACAACTTCCCATGGAGCCGCGGCTATGTTCTGGCCACTTCTCCCCAGAAGCATTTGCTGCATTTAGCCGGCCCATGCTAATGAAAGAGCTGACAGGTGTGGGTCATTATAAACGGAGACTAAAGCCAAATGCTGTGCCGACTATTTTCCAACACAAACCCACAAAACTTCCTCTGGAAACCACTGAAGTCCGCTCCAGGACTTATATGATCCTGTATGAGATCCAGCCCGGTGCAACCATATGACGTCACTACCCAGACGTAAAAACACTGATCATTTAGGAAAATGACGTTCTGGTAGCCAGGGTAACTTTTAAAGCCTTAAACTAATTCAGTATTAGGATGAGAAATAATGGTGAAGGTACTGATTTTCCCAGACTGACCTGAATCATACTATAGCTAAAAAACACATGTGTCATTGAGCACATGTGAAGATAATAGAAGCATCTTTCCTTCATTATTTGTTCCTGTTTGCTGACTTTCAGCATGAGTTGGTTTGGTTTATAGTTTGTTGATGTGGTGGTGATATCATCCTGGTTTTTAGATGATGCCTTGAAACTCCTGTGTGTCCACTTTGGGTTCTCTGTGTTCTGTTGGCATCTTAATCTCACTCTTAGTCCACTGGCACAATTCCATGTATGGTAATCGTAGACACAACTGGGTAGTAAAAAAGCTCTGTATCTTATTTTCCCTCGTGCCCATCATTTCCTCTGCTGCCTGCATTTTTATTGCTGCTTCTTTTTTTCATCCTCACCTCCACCTCAGCATCCACCTGCATGCTCCTTATGTTTGTTGCTCATCACTCCTTTTTTCCTCATATAAGCTTTTACTGCAGCAAATAATGAGGCTGAAGCCTGACCCAAGTTTTATACAACATTAGTTTGATGCTGAGAATAAACTATTCAAAAAAGAGTGTGTGACCAAAATATGTTTGTGAGAAGAAAAAAGGGCTCTAACCCAGGATTGAATAACATGACACTTCATGTGTTTTTTTGTTTTTATTTTTATACCCGTGAGCATGAGTCAAAGCTAGGAATAATAAGGAGATTTGTACACACATACTGGAGTCAAAGATATCTGTATAAAACCAGGGTTAAGTACAGAAACTAACATAAACTTAAGAACCATCTGTTGCAACTAGGGGGCCATAAAAGAAGATTGAAATTCTGACAACACATTTATTTATAAACTTACATGTTTGTTCGCAGTTATGTTGTAATGAATTTAATAATTGAACAATCATTGTTCATCAGTCCACTTTATTTACTCAGCCACACTCAATGAATGGATCACACTGTGAAACTTTCTGACACTTTACAAATTTGTATCCATCAATATGTGAAACATCAGAGCTATTCCAAATTACACCAACTGATCAGCTGTAAATGTAAAGGCTTCAATCTGCTCTTTGTTTGAGCACACAGTGACCTTTACACATGACACAGTCATTAAAATGCTACTCCTTAATTGCTAGAATGTAAAAACAGGAGCATAGAACAAAGCAGATGTTTACACATCTCAAAGAGTTTGGACAATTTCAGGCCATAAATAACAGGGTTTAAGAGAGGCTGAATAACAAGGAGGTATAAAGATAGAAATATAGGAACTAGAGGTGGATAACTGTTCTCGTTTAACCTGCTCCGAACTGTCTCAAAGCAAACTCCAAAAGAGAAATTCAAGAGAGAGACCAGGTGAGGTGTGCAGGTAGTAACAGCTTTCTGTCGCGTCTGTTTGGAGCCAGAGAAACAGACTCTGAGGATCCTCATGTAGGTGTAGAAGATAAAAATCAAGGGAACAAAAACTGCAAACACAGTATAGATGATGCCATAAATGTTACTCAGTGTTGAGTCAGAGCAGGCGTTTTTGAATATAGAGGCGTTATTACAATAAATGTTGTTGATTACATTTCCACACAACTGCAGAGTAGAACTTAAGGACAACATGCAAACGATAATAACACAAGCACTCGACCAGGCTGCTGCAATATTCACACCAATTCTTTTAAAGGTCATTATAGAGTTATACTGCAGAGGATAACAGATGGCAAGATATCTGTCATAAGAAATAACAGTCAGGTTGAAAAACTGCACATACACATAAGAGTAGAGAAAGAAAATCTGCAGGAAACAGAGAGGAACAGAAACAGTGTGAGTGTCAGAGAGGATCTGAACCAGGAGCAGAGGGAAGAACGCCGTACTACCAAACAGCTCATTAACAAACAGGCTGCATGGAAACAGATACACTGGTTCATGTAAACTCCTGTTCTTACAGATTACAAAAATCAGCAACAGGTTAGCACAGAGTATCATTATATAGATCAACAGTACAACTAGGAAATAAACCGGCTTTAGAGACCCAGTGTCAGAAAATCCACCAAGTGTGAAATGAGAAAACTGAGTCACATTGATCATGATTTATCCTGAGCCATTACCTCATGGAGAGAGAAACCAGAACCTGAAACAGAGGCAGATTATACGGTGATGTTACAAAGAGTCCTGATATCTGACTCCAATGTTGATCCAGTTTACTGATGATTATATACGCTTCATGCAGGTCACATGATTGGAGGAGATGAGGTTATCACAGTTACATCATGTCTCAGGGAATTAAAGATTCACTATGTAGATTGAAACTTTTAAGGCCTAAAACTGAACAAGTATTTGGATGACGAATAATAGTGGAAGTACTGATTCTTTCAGTCTGACCTGAATCATACTAGAGTGAGAAAACACATGTGTCATTGAGCACATGTGAAGATAATAGAAGCATCTTTCCTTCATTATTTGTTCCTGTTTGCTGACTTTCAGCATGAGTTGGTTGGGTTTTATAGTTTGTTGATGTGGTGGTGATATCATCCTGGTTTTTAGATGATGCCTTGAAACTCCTGTGTGGACACTTTGGGTTCTCTGTGTTCTGTTTAATCTTTATCTTCCTCTTAGTCCAGTGTCACAATTTCTTTGTATGTAATCATACACACAACTGGGAAGTAAAAAAGCTCTGTATTCAATTTTCCCTCATGCCCATCATTTCCTCTGCTGCCTGCATTTTTATTGCTGCTTCTTTTTTTTCATCCTCACCTCCACCTCAGCATCCACCTGCATGCTCCTTGTTTGTTGCTCATCACTCCTCTTTTTTTCCATGTAAGCTTTTACTGCAGCAAATAATGAAGCTGAAGCTTGACCCAAGTTTTATACAACATTAGTTTTTCAACCAGAATAAACTATTCAAAAAAGAGTTGACAGACCAAAGTAACTTTGTGAGGAGAACAAAAAGCCCTAACCCAGGATTGAATAACATGACACTTTCAGACACTTTTCAGATTCTTGTTTTAAGACATCTTTCTAATTTCAAGAAACTTCCCGGGTGAATTCGTCTTATCCCATTGGCAGATTTTTTTGACTTGTTACAAGCAATTTACACCTCATTTTTGTCTTAAAAAAACTTGAAATAATACATTTTTATGACCTGGTCTGGTGAATGTGGCTCAAATGAAGAACAAAAAGACAATTCTTACTACAAATAAGACAGAATGACTTGCTTAGATTTCTGTTTTTGCAGTGTAACTTTGAGACCATCTGTCACTGCCTAAAGGGCCGTCTGTGGAAGAATAACAAAACTGAAAGCACATTTTTTCATACACCTGTTACCTGTTTCTCAGCACTAATTTCTCACTGAAGAAAACGTTGGAACAACTATTGTTCATCAGCCCAATTTATTTATTCAATGAACAAATCACACAGTGAAGCTTTCTGACACTTGACAAAGAAGTAGAGTTATTGAAATTAAAAAGGCATTTTCAGAGTTATTCCAAACCTCACACATGAAACAGTCATTAAAAGTTTCCATTCATGTTTTTATCTCATCGGTTCAGTTGGATCAACAGAAGCTTGGAACATAACAGATGTTTACACATGTCAAAGAGTTTGGACATTTTCAGACCATAAATGACAGGGCTCAGGACAGGCTGACAAACAAAGAGATACAAGGATAGAAATATAGGAACTAGAGGTGGTAAATGGTTCATCTTCAACCTGCTCTGAATTACCTCGAAACAAATTCCAAAGCAAAAGTTAAAGAGAGAGACCAGGTGAGGTGTGCAGGTAGAAACAGCTTTCTGTCGCGTCTGTTTGGAGCCACAGAAACAGACTCTGAGGATCCTCATGTAGGTGTAGAAGATCAGAGTCAAGGCAACTACAACCGAAATTGCAGTAAAGACAACACCATAGATGTTATTTGCTGTGGTGTCAGAGCAGGCAAGTTTGACGATGGCATAGTTATTACAATAAACGTTGTTGATAACATCTCCACACAGCTGCAGAGTAGAACTTAAGGCTATTAAGCAAACTATAGAAAGGAAAGCAGTTAACCAAGCTGCTGTAATATGAACACAAACCTTTTTAAAAGTCATAAGAGAGTTATACTGCAGAGGATGACAGATCGCGAGATATCTGTCATAAGAAATAACAGCCAGGTTGTGCAACTCAACAAACACATAAGAGTAGAGACAGAAGATCTGCAGGAAACAGAGAGGAACAGAAACAGTGTGAGTGTCAGAGAGGATCTGAACCAGAAATAGAGGGAAGAACGCTGTACTTCCTAACAGCTGGTTAACAAACAGGCTGCATGGAAACAGATACACTGGTTCATGTAAACTCTTGTTCCTACAAATTACAAAAATGAGCAACAGGTTAGCACAAAGTATAAACATGTAGTTCAGAAATGCAACAAAGAAATAGATATATCTCAAAAACCCAGTTTCAGTAAAGCCACCAAGTGTGAAATGAGAAAACTGAGTCACATTGATCATGATTTATCCTGAGTCTTTACCTCATGGAGCAAGAAACCAGAACCTGACACAGGGACAGGTTTGAGTTTATCTGAAAAAGAACATCACTAGTAGCTGACTTTACTGCAGAGTCCGTTTACTCGTGATTAAATACCCTCAGGGCAGGTCACGTGACCAGAAAAGATGAACCAATCAAAGTGACGCCATGTCTCTGAGTAATGAAGATTCACAAAACTTTTAAGGCCCATAACTTGGTCATTAGTTGGATATCAAATAACTTTTTGTTTTCATCCAGCATGAGTAAGGTGGGCAGAGAATTTGATGTCATGGCGCTGAGTTCGTTCATGTTTATGGATGACTCTTTCAGACAATTTTTTTATCCGCTGCTCTGGAGAGAGAAGGGAAACACCTGCAAAGTAACCAAAGCACCAAGATCTTACTTTAAATCTGAAGGACTCAAAGAAGAGACATAGGCTGTTTTCCAAACCTCCTACTGTCACATGTAGTCTGTAGTGTGACTGTTTTGTTGGACCTGTTTAGTCGTATACTACTCTGGATTTCTGTTTCAGGAAGTGGAGCTGATGGTTTTTTTCTAATGTTTAATTTTATCATAAATAAATCCATGAGAACATTTCAGTCATTAATTCACCACATCAATCAGTGGAGAAGTTACAGGAGCAATAAAAGTAGATAAGTTAAATTAGATGTTAATGAGATACAAAGGAAAATAAATAAATGAAGTGAAGCATGTGAAGGAAGTTGTAATTTTTTTGAGAATTTTTATGTTTTTTTCATAATTTTTAGTGGTTCAAGGAACATTTTTAATTTAGAAAAACAACAAATTCAGGGAGAGATTAGAGTCCTGATTTTATCACATTTGTAAAGGTATAAAAGTTTATTACAGCAAAATCCCCATATTTGATTTTTACTCTTGTACCAAAAGTTATCGTGTATTGAAAATAAATCTGAAACCAACTGACTTTTTATTTTTCCAGCTGGTGTAAAAACTGCGTCCTCATTACCCACGTAGGCTGTTAGTGTAAAATAAAAAGTGATAAATGATTTAGGGGCTTTTATGAATTTGGTAAAAGTAAACAGCTCTTTCATGATGAAGTGAGCAGATTTACCGCTGTTTCTTTCCTGTCACTTCACTTTTATCTCTGGGACCGTTTCACATTTTTGTTGTTGTGTTGTAGTTGAGCTGATTTATTCCAGTAGGTGTCAGTAATTCACCTCAACCTGAGCGCCCCCAAACTGACAAACGCCATTAGCGCCGTGCATTGTGGGAAACAGTCATTTTCTCAGTCTGCAACGGACCAGTCTACCTGGCGTGGGGGGAGAACAGACGCTGGATGGCCAGAGAAGAGAAACCGGGATGAGGCCAGAGAAGAGAAACAGGGATGAGGCCAGAGAAGAAAAACAGAGACAAGGCCAGTGAAGAGAAACAGAGACGAGGCCAGAGAAGAGAAACCGGGATGAGGCCAGAGAAGAGGAGAGAGAGAAGAAAAACAGAGACGAGGTCAGAGACGAGGCCAGAGAAGAGGGCAGAGAAGAAAAACAGAGACGAGGCCAGAGAAGAGGGCAGAGAAGAAAAACAGAGACAAGGCCAGAGAAGAGGGCAGAGAAGAAAAACAGAGACAAGGCCAGAGAAGAGAAACAGAGACGAGGCCAGAGAAAAGAAATTGGGATGAGGCCAGAGAAGAGGAAAGAGAAGAAAAACAGAGACGAGGCCAGAGAAGAGGGCAGAGAAGAACAACAGAGATGAGGCCAGAGAAGAGGAAAGAGAAGAAAAACAGAGACGAGGACAGAGAACGGAAACAGGGATGAGGCCAGAGATGAGGCCAGAGAAGAGGAAAGTAGAAAAAGAGAAGAGGAAAGAAAAGAGGAAAGAGAAGAAAAACAGAGACGAGGCCAGAGAAGAGAACCAAAGATGAGGCCAGAGAAGAGGAGAGAGAAGAAAAACAGAGACGAGGCCAGAGAAGAGGGCAGAGAAGAACAACAGAGATGAGGCCAGAGAAGAGGAAAGAGAAGAAAAACAGAGACGAGGACAGAGAAGAGAAACAGAGATGAGGACAGAGACGAGGCCAGAGAAGAGGAAAGAGAAGAGAAACAGAGACGAGGCCAGAGAAGAGGAAAGAGAAGAGAAACAGAGACGAGGCCAGAGAAGAGAAACAGAGACGAGGCCAGAGAGTCAAGAGGAGACAAGGACACGTTTTTGAAGATCTTAACCCTCTTGGGAAACAGTACGCCAGGTAGACTGGTCCGTTACAGACTGAGAAATTTTCCCGGATCAGTAGAAACATCCGGGAACTTGTAGTTTACTACAGATCTACCAAGTTTTCACAAACTGATGCTACAAACTGAATTTCAGCAGAAGTAGGAGGAGGTTTGGAAAACAGCCATAGTTCACCTCGTTTTTTGCTGCTGACATCATATTAATGTTTACACTCTGTCAGCTCTACAAAGAGATAAACTCAAACTTTAGCTCAGTCTTCATCTGGATCTTTGGATTTCTACAGATCAACCAGTGGACAAAAGCTCTGACTCCCCTCACATCTAATCATTTACATTTCAGAGCAATAAAACACAGAGAAACAAATGCTTTTTCCAACAATTTATTTCAAATTTTAACACTGACATGATCATGAGCTCTGAGACAAAGTGTCTGTGCCAACCTGTTACAAACAGAGACGGAGAGAGAGAGAAGAGGGGGGACTCAAATCTTATCAAAGACTTTATTTCTCTTGGACCTCTTGGGTTGTGGAGCTGTTTTAATATTCATCTGTAGTTTGTTTAATTTGTTTTGGGCTGTTTGTGCATTTGGCTGTGACAGTTTGTGCTCGCTTTTCACATGTGCTTAAGTAGATGCTGAAGTATAGATTGCAAACAGTTCCAGGTTAAATAAATCACTTTGTGGTTGCTGCATGATTACACGAGCATCTCCTCCTCCCAGTATTCTGTGTGTAGATCCAGTAAGTAGACCAGGTTTGCACACACCTTAGAGTTTGCATGTGATTTTGTGAACAAAACCTTCAGCAGATCAGGCCCTGAATGTTTGTATCACTCATGGTGAAACTCTCTGACATATTACAAGAAGCCTAATGTTGTTTAAATCAAACAGCTTCCCCATCAACTCATAAAATTCAGTTACTCTAAATGGGACAAATGCTCAGTGACAAACATATATTTCATCTGTTCTTCATTTGAGCACACAGTTAAACTCACACATGAAAAAAAGATTCAAGGTGTTCTTACATGTTTTAATCTCAGCGGTTGAGCTGGAAAAACAGGAGCTTGGAACAAAGCAGATGTTTACACATGTCAAAGAGTTTGGACATTTTCAGGCCGTAAATGACAGGGTTTAAGAGAGGCTGAACAACAAGAAGGTATAAAGACAGAAGTAAGGTCACCAGGGGGGGAAGACTGTTCGTTTTAAACCTGCTCTGAATGATCTCAAAGAGAACTCCGAAAGAGAAATTAAAGAGAGAGACCAGGTGAGGTGTGCAGGTAGAAACAGCTTTCTGTCGCGTCTGTTTAGAGCCTGAGAAACAGACTCTGAGGATCCTCATGTAGGTGTAAAAGATCAGAGTTAAAGGAACAAAAACTGAACAAACAGTCGCTACGAGGCCATAGATGTTACTGACTGTGGTGTCAGAGCAGGCAAGTTTGACTATGGAGTAGTTATTACAACAAATGTAGTTGATGACATTTCCACAAAGCTGCAGAGTAGAAGTCAGAGACACTGTGCAAATAATATAAAGAAAAGCAGTTATCCATGCAGCTGCAATCCACAGGATCACCTTTTTAAAAGTCATAAGAGAGTTATACTGCAGAGGATAACAGATAGCAAGATATCTGTCATAAGAAATTACAGTCAGATTATAAAACTCTACATTACCATAAGAATAGATACAGTAGATCTGCAGGAAACAGAGAGGAACAGAAACAGTGTGAGTGTCAGAGAGGATCTGAACCAGGAGCAGAGGGAAGAACGCCGTACTACCAAACAGCTCATTAACAAACAGGCTGCATGGAAACAGATACACTGGTTCATGTAAACTCCTGTTCTTACAGATTACAAAAATGAGCAACAGGTTAGCACAGAGAATCAACAGGTAGATCAGCAATGCAAGCAGGAAATAGACATGTTTCAGAAACCCAGTTTCAGAAAAGGCACCAAGTGTGAAATGAGAAAACTGAGTCACATTGATCATGATTCATCCTGAGCCATTACCTCATGGAGAGAGAAACAAGAACCTGACACAGAGACAGGTTTTAGAGAGGAGTAAAATAGAGTTCGATACCAACAGAGATCAGCTGTTCCTCCCTGAGTCCATTTGAAGAGCAAATCACACGCAGCTGACTTCACTGCAAAGCTTTAATGTCAGTGAGTAAATACCCTCTGAGCTCGTCACATGACCAGAAAAGATGAGCTTATCAGATTGATTCCATGTCTCAGGGAATTAAGGATTCACCAAGTGGATTCAAACTTCGAAGGCCAAAAACTAAGTGATGCTTGTTTGACTCTTTTGCTTCGTCAAAGGATGTGGATTTGGTGGTCTTGTGGACTGACATGTGAGATTGAACTACTACGGAGCCACGCTGTTGTAACAGGAGCAGAATGTGTCTTGGTTTCATTGTCTTGCTGAAATAATCAGGGACGTCCCTGAAAAAGACAAAGTGTCTTGGATGGCAGCAGATGTTGCTCCAAAACCTGTTTGTACCTTTCAGCATTAATGCTGCCTTCACAGATACTGGGACACTTACCCATGATGCCATGGGGCACTGACACACCCCCATACCATCACAGATGCTGCTTTTGAACTTTGAGCTGTGAACAATCCTGATTCTCCTTTTCCTCTTTGGCCCTGAGGACACCACGTCCATGATTTCCAAAAAGAGTTCTGCGGCGTTTGTGTGTGTTGTTGATGTGTGACTTTGTCTTTGCATGGTAGAGTTTGAACTGTCACTTGTAGATGTAGTGATGAACTGTGTTAACTGACAATGGTTTTCTGAAGTGTTCCTGAGCCCACATGCTAATATCCTTTACACAATGATGTGGGTTTTTAATGCAGCGCCGCCTGAGGGGTCAAAGGTCACGGCCATTCAATGTTGGTTTTGGGCCTTGCTGCTTACGTGCAGAGATTTCTCCAGATTCTCTGAATCTTTTGATGATATTATGGTCTGTAGATGATGAAATCCATCAATTCCTGCAGTCGGACAAAGTTGAGAAACATTGTTCTTAAACTGTTGGACTATTTGCTCACGCAGTTGTTGACAAAGTGGTGAACCTGGACTGAGCCTTTTGGGGATGATGCTCCTTTTATACCCAATCATGACACTCACCTGTTTAAATCAACCTATTCACCTGTGGAATGATCCATCATTGTATTCTGATTTGATTTACATTTTAAACAACATCCTAACCTCATTGTAATTGGGGTTGTACATCGAGTGATTACAATCATAAATGTTAAACCTGTTTCATTCGTTTCTGTGGCCCCTTCTCCCTGTGGAAATATTGAATATTCTGTGTATAGGACTTCTCTCAAGTTAACAAACAAAGATCAGTATGTAGTACAGAGATATTGACCTCTGTGAGCTGCTGGGGTGTCTAACGCCCTGAAAACTTTATAAAAAGCAGATCTGAGGTTCTTTCTTGCTCCGCTCAGCTTTACAAAGAGATGAAGTCATTCTTAATCCCAGTTAGCAGCAGAGCATTGCTTTTCTTCATCTGGATCTTTGGATTTTTACAGAACAACTACTGGACCAAAGCTCTGAATGTAATCATCTATAAAACACAGAGAAACAAATGCTTTTTCCAACAATTTATTTCAAATTTCACCACTGACATGATCATGAGCTCTGAGACAAAGGGTGAATTCCAATTCCTGTCTTAACCCTCAATCTCAAAATGCTCCTGCGAAGTGTAAGTTTGTCCTGATTCTCAGAAAGTTAAGGTTGAGGGTTAAGTTTGAGGCTGTATCTCCCTCAATACTGAGATTCTCCGACACTACCCTTGGGACTAAGGGACACCCAGAATGCATTGCGTATTGTCGGTAAATAAACATGGCGTCCAACGCGGCAGAGAAGGTGAGCTACAAATATAGTATTTTCTTTGGTAATGGAGATATAAATATTAGGAAAACCATTGTATTATCTTAGTTTAGACCCATTTTATGGATTATTTACCTCGTTGTTGCATAACATTTGTTTTTATTTTACGATCTTTTGTCAATAGCGTCCGGTGCGGACAAGCCATGTTCCTATCGTTTAAGTTAGTAAACGTTACAAAATGGTCATTTTTCTCCGTGGTAATGTAATTGTTTTATCAAGATAACAGCCTATATAACATGCTTGTGCTGATAATGGTATAAGATGACCGGGCTAATGTCATCTCCTGTAGCCGCAGAGTTATGTAACGATAGTTATAGCTGGTGTTTACCTTTCAATAAACTATGGTTTGCTGTGACAGCTGAATATGTCCGTGGTTGTGTTATTTATACAGATATTTTTTTGATAACGCTAACCGAAGGAATAACTGACAGACAGTCCACAACAATTTCATTTGCATTTAAGGGGTGTCCCATTTCTAAGTCACAAGAAACACTTGGTTTTGAGGGCCACTAAGATTGAGGGTTAAGAAAGGAATTGGAATTGGGCCCAAGTGTCTGTGCCAACCTGTTACAAACAGAGAGAGAAGAGGGGGGACTCAAATCATATCAAAGACTTTATTTCTCTTTGACCTCTTGGGTTGTGGAGCTGTTTTAATACTCGTCTGTAGTTTGTTAATTTTTCTAAAGCTGTTTGTGCATGAAGCTTTGACAGTTTGTACTCCCGTTTCTTATGTTCTTAAGTAATTGCTAACAAAAAGAGTGTGCTGTTATGTTCATATGAGAGACACAATCCAAAGTGCAGCCCGTTAGTAGATCAGGTTTGCAAACACATTAGAGTTTGCTTGTGATTTTGTAAACACAAACCTCGAGTAGAACAGGCCTTAAATAAATGTTTCACACAGTGAAGTTTTCTGACATTTTACAAAGATATAATGTAAAAATCAAACGTGCTTCTCCATCAACTCTTGAAACATTCAGTTTTTCTAAATGAGAGAAATGATCAGTGACAAATACAGAGGTTTTCATCTGCTCTTTGTTTGATCACACAGTTAAACTCACACATGAAACTGTCATTTAAAGTGATCATACATGTTTTGTTCTCATCGGTTGAGCTGAATAACCAGAAGTTTTGAACAGAGCAGACGTTTACACATGTCAAAGAGTTTGGACATTTTCAGGCCATAAATAACAGGGTTTAAGAGAGGCTGAACAACAAAAAGGTATAGGGATAGAAATATTGACACCAGAGGTGGAAGAGTGTTCATCTTCAACCTGCTCTGAATCACCTCAAAGAGAACTCCAAAAGCATAATTAAAGAGAGAGACCAGGTGAGGTGTGCAGGTGGAAACAGCTTTCTGTTGTGTTTGTTTGGAGCCTGAGAAACAGACTCTGAGGATCCTCATGTAGGTGTAGAAAATTATGGTCAAGGGAACAAAAATTAAAAGTGCAGTATGAATAAGGCCATAGATGTTAGTTGCTGTGGTGTCAGAGCAGGCAAGTTTGACTATGGAGTAGTTATTACAATAAATGTAGTTGATGATGTTCCCACACAACTGCAGAGAGGAACTTAGGAATAAGACGCAAGCTATTGAAACAAAAGCAATTAACCAGGGTGCTGCTATAAGCAAGCTTACATTTTTAAAAGTCATACGAGAGTTATACTGCAGAGGATAACAGATAGCAAGATATCTGTCATAAGATAAAACAGTTAGATTGTAAAACTCTGCATTGGCATAAGAGTAAAGACAGAAAAGCTGTAGGAAACACAGAGGAACAGAAACAGTGTGAGTGTCAGAGAGGATCTGAACCAGGAGCAGAGGGAAGAACGCCGTACTACCAAACAGCTCATTAACAAACAGGCTGCATGGAAACAGATACACTGGTTCATGTAAACTCCTGTTCTTACAGATTACAAAAATGAGCAACAGGTTAGCACAAAGTATCAACACAAAGATCAGCAATGCAACCAGGAAATAGACGTGTTTCAGAAACCCAGTTTCAGAATAGCCACCAAGTGTGAAATGAGAAAACTGAGTCACATTGATCATGATTTATCCAGAGTCTTTACCTCATGGAGCAAGAAACAAGAACCTGCAAAAAGGGCAGGAAGTGTGACACTGAGTCCTGATACCAACATAGATCAGCTTTGTCTCCCTGAGTCCAACTGAACAGAACATCACATGCACTCGACTTTACTGCAGAGTTTGCTGGTGATAAAATACCCTCCTCGCTGGTCACATGACGAGAAAAGATCGGCTTATCAGAGTGACGCCATGTCTCAGGGAAGTGAAGATGCACCATGTGGATTAAATTTTAGAGTCCTAAATCTGAGAATTATGTACCAGTTGATTGGCTCAACAGGCAGAAGGTCACTGGTTCGAACGTTGGTGGGCCTCTCTGCGTGTAGTTTGCATGTTTTCCCCATGCATGCGTACTTCATCATTTCTTTTCTTTCTTTATTTTTTGCTGTGGTGGATGTTACTTGACACATTTTCAAGATGCGACCACAACAACCCTGGTGCAGTGTGAGAATACACAACAGGAAGTTTTAGCTAATGCTTTCCATTCTGCAAGGAACCAGTGGTGGAAAGTACTTAAGTGCAAGTACTTTGTTCCTTTACTGAAGTAGATTTTTCAGGTGTCTGTACTCAACTTCAGTCTTCATATTTTTGATAATTTCTTGCTTTCACTCCCTACATTTGAACACAAATATCTGTACTTTCTACTCCTGACTACTTTTTTCCCTTTTACTTAGGTAAAGTAGATGAATTTGTACTTTTACTTTTCTCAGCTTTTTTTTTACACAAGTGCTTGTACTTCTACCTAAGTACAGAAAATATGTACTTTTTCCATCTCTGCAAGAAACTGATGCTCTGTACACTTGTAGTCGTAAGCGATTGCTACGACTGAAGTTAGCTACGATCAGCAACACACAATCGCATTGGCCGAATGTTGCAATTTAAATAATATAATACACATCTAGCTCTCTTCCTACCTTTTAACCACGAGTCAATAAATCAATGTTTCTTAACTGTCGCATAAATAAAAACCACAGAATGGCTCGTGTTACCTAAAACTAACTGTTGTGTATTTTCATGCCGCGTCAGGGTTGTTGTGGTCGCATTTTAATGACTGTTCATGACATAGTTTTATCTGAGATCGTTTTGTCTGACAGTTCCTTTTTCACTTCCTTGTAAAGTTCTGGAATTGCTGTTTGTGAAATGTAATTTCTACTTGGCAATCTGTCCGTCAAACTTTTGCACCATTTCTTGAATTGCTGGCTTCATAACTGTGTTTAAAGGCAGCACTTCTTTTGCACTGCACTTTCTCTCAACACACATCATTTTGCATTGTTCCATCTGTACATACAGTTTCCCTCCCCCAGTTCTTAACAGCGTGTATTTCCCCCTTTAACATCAGTGACAGCTTGAAGTCTTTTGTGCTGGTTGTGGATGAGGGTCTTTATTTTCTCAGATGGTAAAACTGACCATTCTTCTTTGCAAAAAGCCTCCAGTTCCTGTAAATTCTTGCTCTGTTCTTGCATGAACTGCAGGTTTGAGATCTCCCCAGAGTGGCTCGATGATATTGAGGTCAGGAGACTGAGATGGCCACTCCAGAACCTTCGCTTTATTCTGCTGTAGCCAATGGCAGGTCCACTTGTCCTTGTGTTTTGGATCATTGTCATGTGTGAACGTCCAAGTACGTCTCATGTGCAGCTTCTGGGCTGATGAGTGTAAATTTTCCTCCAGTATTTTCTGATAACATGCTGCATTCATCCTTCATTCATC
>RPOG01002022.1:0-112087 GCA_008086565.1 Thalassoma bifasciatum
GCAGCACATTCCTGCAGGACCTGATCTTTCCATCCTGTGACGTCGTGTTTTATTTTCACGAATGTGGCTGCTGTGAAAAGTTGTCCTGTGGGTGTCTGTGCCCCTGACAAAGCCTGGATGTGGGTACATGGAGTCAGAGTACAGCCTCAGCTCTATTATTAAGCTGTCAAGCAGTTTTTATAATGTTGACTTACGCTAGTGCGCAGTTTTATTCCTCTCACTGCAGTGTTGAATCTTGGTTTATGGTGCCCTGAACTTGGTAACACTCTGAGTTATTTCTTCTTTCTCCACAAAGAGTATGACCAATAAATTATAGTGCTGTGTGCTGGAGAAAGAGTTTTTCCTGTTCAAGTCAGTTTGCATTCAAACAAAGTGTAAAAGAGCTGCATCTCTAGTTTAAAGAGGGGCTATTGTGCTGTTATTTAGTTTTCATTTTGTCCCTAAAGTGCCCCCGTAGTAGCCTTATACGATCTACATCTCAAGAAAATACCTTTTTTTTCTCTCTTAAAGGTGTTTTAGAAAACCCTCTGTCTAAAACACTTTACAAGCCCCCTTCCCTCTGATTGGCCAGTCCTGTCAAGGCATGTAGGGAGCAGACCTTGGTGTTTGAGGCCCGCTGCTCCAGCACGTCATGATTTCTGATGACCTCATCATTTCAGCAAGTCTTCACGAAGATTTCATTCTTTTTTTATACAACATATAAACATGTAGAGGTTTGAAAATCTGAACATTTAGTCTAGACATTCAGTGTTGTGACCGTATATCCATGTTTAAAGTATGGGCGAAGGCAAAATACCCCCTCTTTAAACTTGAGGCACCGCTGTTTCCTGGAGGGGCACAGTGACCATAACAGCAGCCATCATTTTGCACACCTAAGGGGATTTTAACTTACATCCCGTCTTTGTCCATCATGTTTAATTAATGTATTATTGCCCTGAGACACAACATAAGTGAGGAGACGCCCCCTAGTGTTCAGATAAGAGACGTTACCCTCTGATAGGCTTGGTGGATGACATCAAACGTGAACCCCTGAGGCATCTCGCTGGCTCTGTACTTGGCTCTTTCCAGAGAATGATCCAGGTAACCTTCAGCTGTGGTGGCGATCACTGTGGACACGAGAGGTCGGATAGCTCCTGCTGCCTGATGGGAGAAAAAAATCCACAATAAAAAACCACAAATAAGAAAGAATGGATGAGACTCTAATTAGCAGTTATGACAAATTCTTTACATAAAGGAACCAGCCTGAAAAATCAAATCATACAGTGTCTAAAGTCGTTTTTATTTTGTACGAAATCTGACTCCAAACTAATTGTGATAGCTGGAATCGGCAAATTTTGCATCTTGAAAGTTTGTTAAACAAAATTAAAGCTGATTGATGATACAAAAATGTTCATTATGGACATGAATGAACTTTTCACATACAGATTTGTAAGTGAAAATCAAGCAGCAATTTCTGGATAAAAATTATGAACTTGCAGTTCCTTGAGTGTCCACTTGGGGCTGGCTGCAGAAACACCAGAAACCACATACACACCCGTGCAAAAAAGCTGATCTTTACAGCAAAAATACAGATGTTTACACCCTGATAACAGAAAAAAAAATGGCTTGGTTTTTTTTGGTAATTTTTCAGCTTTTTGGCATCAGCGTTCTTTTAATCCAACGGTCAATTAGCGATCAATTCAAAACTGGTAACAAAAATAATATTCCGGTTATACTGAAATTTTAGAAAACTTTATTTACTATCGAAAACTGTCAACTTGAAGTAGGGAACTATTTTTTTATTAATGTTTTCATGCTGCTAAGGTTGGGGGCTGTTTGATTAACTGATGCTAAAAGTATTTACAAAAAAAGCTAAGTGCTGGAGTTTGTATCAAATTTTGATGCCAGTATTTTCACTTGTTTTGCAAATGAATATCGGCTCCAAACATTGTTTATCGGCCACTTTGACTACTAAAAACGTTATCAGTATTGGCGCTGAAAAATACATATTGAGCTAAATAATAGACATTTTCAGTGTCACCTGGACTCTACAAGCATAAATTATACAGTCAGAAATGTCCTATATAAGAAAAAGAGTGAGTGTTCAAAGAAGAGTTGATGTTGTACACTTTTAAAGCACCGTAAGAAGGGACGGACCTAAATTTCTTGAGAAAATTTTGCGAATGGACAAGAACCACAATGTTTTCAAAGCAAATATAGACAATAGGATACAACTCAAACCATAAGATAGAGCATTGTAACTTCAAAATTGTCATCTCTTCTTTAAATGAAAGTTCAAAGATCTCTCAAGCTTTGCTAAGAAAACTCTTATTAGAAACAATTTTACAACTCAGACAGAAAAACAAGAATGACCAAAGTTACTAGTGAGTTCATAAATCTGTGTGTCACATCGAGAGTTGCTGTTTGTTGTTATAAGAAAATATCTGAACTGGCAAAGGGACCCGTCCACTGGCTGACACTGAAACCACCAAAGCAGCTGAAATGCGCCAAATGGTGACACTTCTTTTCACTTTGGATGGCAGCAGCAGAGCAAATTTATTAAACTCTGCAGTGTTTTATTAGCTTTAAAATAATCATGACTGCAAACAGAGCCATGAAAAACAAAGAAGGATTATGCGATGATGTTGAAAGCTCTTAAAAGCCAACAAGTGCATTTTAAGTTCACTGTTTTCCTTCCATAAGATTTCTGCATGATTTTAAAGACAGGTTGCAGACTCATGCGCTGAATATCAGCCACATCAGAGGGCCAGTAGATCCATAAATCGAAGAGAAACGAAAGGAAATGAAAGGAAAGCAAACACGTGTTCTGCGTGTAACACATGCTGTTAGAATCCAAACTATCTGCTGCCTTTCGCTCTTCTGTGAGCGTGGATACTGGCGGGGTAATGAAGACCAGACCGCCTGCTGCGAGAGTTCATCACAAAGCACGCGCACTCAAACGCACCACATCATAAACGTTGGCCTCATGTCAGGGCGCTCTTGCTTATTTCTCAACCTGAGTGACCTGCACGGAGCGGCGTCTCAGCCATGAATCATTACCAAAGTAATCCACGAGCGTTTCTGTCACAGCAGCCCAAATGTTTCCCATCAATCACTGGTCAAATAAACGCAAACACCAGAAGCGAAGGACCTGTCAGTTTGATAAACAGTTTATGAGAAGATGGACAGACATTGTGTGCAAAGTGGGAAAGAAAAAGATGTGATGGTAAGAACTGTTTGTCATCTCTGGCCTGAAACCAAATGGAAAACTTGACGGTGTTTTATTTAAAGCATTTGTTTTTGTTCACACTGCACCGTAAAAAAAAAAAAAAGAGGAACCACAGGCCACACGTTTGAAACTCACATGTTGCTTTTGGTAACCTGACATCCCAGCAGGTGGAAAAGCAACTGTGATGGATCAGTTCACACACTGTGATTTATAGCACTTTCACCGATTGTTGGTAAGAGTTTAAGACAGTATTAAAGTTTAAGCTAAAGTCAATAAACTCCACAAGATTTTTGAAAAATCAAGGAGCTGAAACTGTTTTTCCTATTTTTGCTTGAATTTATTTCTTATTCATCTGTTTTCTATTGTTTTCTTTCATGCATCAATTGCTCTTTTAAGCTTTTATGCTTTTATTCTGACAGGATCAGATGGTTGGAATTGAAGTCAGGCCGTCTTTTTCGAGAACTATAACCTCTGTACAAAGCCAAACCATCATCCCACGTTACTCCTTTTGCTACCAGAAAAAAAACCTAAACACAAATCTATGTGTTAAATACAATCTGAAGCCGCATAATTTCCCGATATCGTTCAAATGTTAAGCTTAGGGGCCTTCAAATGGCAGGGTGACAAAAAAGCTGTCAGGGATTTATGCTTTAGATTTATCTTAAGACAAAACATGATAGTTAACCATAGTTATAGCACAACAATAGTTGATTTTAACCTCTGAATCCCAAGCAGTTTCTGGTTGTTTCTTGTCACATTTTTACTCACTGTGGTCTCATTTTTCTCTACGAACCTCTATAGGTTTAAGAAAACTAGGGATGCACTGATTCTGATACCACGCTGAAATTCTTGTACTCATGCTCATAAAACTATGCAGAGCACTACAAACTGAATACGAGTGAGGGAACAAAAGATATTTTCAAAGTCACATTAGAGGTTCTAATGTTCTAATTTAGAACTTCAGTGATGTTATTAAGTATTGATATCGGTAAAAACTCTAAAGTGTTATCGGTGCATCCCTAACGAAAACCCCGGCTATAAACTGATGTAACTAAATTATGTCATCACGCAGTGTAACAAAATTTAAGAGCAATAAATCATCATTATAATACAAGAAAAGAGAAATTGTCTCTTGTCTTATCCCATTAAAAAAAATGTACAAAGGAAATGGTGTATACAACACATTTCCAGGTACTCTAAAGCCTGAGGAACACAGGTAAAATCTTGGTGGTGGCGCCACATTCAAAGAAACTGCAAACTTGGTGTTTTAAAGTTGTTTTACTCAGCGTGGTCTCGTTTATCACTGCAATATAAAATCCTTCACCTCTATGGGTTCAGGACAATCATGGCTAAAGCCAGATGTAACTCAACAATGTCTCCTGAGAAGCACAACATAAACAAACTGCAATATTCTTAACATCATTGTAACAATATTTACTCTTAATGAAGTACTTACAGTCACTGCTGTTACAGATATTTACACAGTTGACAGTCTACATGTCAGAGGCATTGTGTCAGTCTGAAAACAATTTCTGTCAATAATGAGACGGAGAGCTGAGACAGAGCTGAGCAGAAATTTTACATCTGCAAGTACAAAACCACGTCACCAACAGGTTTGGGATTCAGAGGGTTAAAGATTTTACATTCAAAACATTGTAGAAGAAGAAACGACATGTCACAAAAGTAGAGAGACGTGTGAATGGTGAACAAAAGTCACAAGTTTGTCTGCAGTCTGGTTCAATTTATGACAAAAACATGTATTTTTATCTCCCCAAATATTTTCCTAGGTTCACAGTTTTGACGCAGTTGAATATAAGACATAGAGATAGAAAAGTGACGATGTTATTAATGTGCTTCAACAATGCTAAACTGGGATCCTTCAGACTTAAAGATACAAAATCAGGCAAGTTCCCATACGCACCGAATGAATTAAATGCTTCTGTTTGGCTTCATATAGAGCTGGAATTTAATGTTGATGTTGTCCAAAAAATACTTTCAAAAAGTTGTAAGCAACGTTCATCCCATTTTTTTAGATTCAAAATATTCACTTCAAGAGCACATAAGACCAGAGCAGAAAAATCAGACACTGAAAACATGTAATTTGCAAAGCATGGATACAAAATTTTCAGTATTTTCTCGTTTAGAGATAATGATATGAGCTACAGATTTACATGCGACCCCTCACCCCTTGTTCCTTGGCAGCCATGGCGATTTTGAAGAGAAAGTCCTCTTCCACAAAAGGCCGCACTGCATCATGGATGATGACCACCTTTGGTCTCTCTGCCGCCGCCGTCTCCACCTCTTCTCCCAAAGCCAGGACCCCGTTACAGATGGACCTGTGACGGGTGGAGCCGCCTGGCACCACTCGAACCTTCCTGTGCTGGAAACGCTGGACGATGTCCATCATCAGGTCCATGTGTTCTTTGGCAACAACAACCACGATACTCTGGATCCATGACACCCTGCAAGAACACGGTGGTCGTTTAGCAATGTCTGTTTTGTCACGTGAGACGTCAGAGAGGAAAACCAGAACATAACAATGGCTGAAGCTCCTTAGGCTTTGGGTTTTCTTTTCTTATTTAGTTAAGAGAGTGTAACAAATGTACACTTTGTGGCAAACAGGTATGTGAGGGTCTGTTTTGTTTTCCTGTATACCTGCCAAAGGTGTAAAAGAGGTCCTATTTTGAAGATATTTGTCATTATTATATCTTTTTTTTAGATATCAGGCTGTTGTGGAAAGTTACCAAACACTGAGATAGAGTTAGAGGGGTAAACTTTTAATGTTTGCCATCTGTTAATGAATATGACAGTTGTGTAAATTACAAATCATTCAAATACAGACATCATCTGTTTCCTGGAATCCTTTCTTCAAATAAAAAACTTAAAATATTTCCATGCACTTTTAGTGACAAATTGCAGATATAAGGTTGAGAATTTTGGCCAATATTAAGTCAATATTTTGAGATAGACAGAAAATTAGGGGGCTGCATGTTAGGGTTCTCTCTGGCTATTTTGCACCCCGCCCCCCAAAGAAATATTGAGATAAATAGTGTTGAGGAAAATATTGAAATATTGAAAATATTGAAAAGTCAAGTCAAAGTTCTGAGATAAAAAGTTAAAATTTTTATATGACTTGTCAGTTATGAGGGGAAAAAAGTCAACATTTTTGGGTAATTGCAAACTTTTGAGATGAAATGTCCAATTGTGAAAATGGTTAAAAGAATGAAAAACTTAATCTTGGGATAAAAAGTCAAAATTTTGAGAAAAATGTAAAAAAAAAAAAAGGGAAAAAATTGAGACAAACAGACAGTTGAGAAAAAAGATCAACTCTATAGGTGGTTGCAAAATTTTAAGATGAAATGTCCAATCGTGAAAAAGCTTGAATAAATGAAAGACTATTTCTTGGGATGAAAAGTCAAAATTTTGAGAAAAATGTAAAATGAATAAAAAATAAATTGAGACAAACAGACAGTTATAAGGAATAAAGATAAACTCTTAGGGTAAATGCAAAATTTTGAGATAAAATGTACAATTGTGAAAATGATTAAATGAATGAAAGACTATATCTTGGGATAAAAAGTCAAAATTTTGAGATAAAAAGTCAAAATTCTGTATTAATCACAGAATAATGACTTATTGCCTCATAACTGACTGCTTTTCTCATATATTTTTTTAATTTGGGCAAAAAATAATCTCAACAAAGGCAGTTTTTCACTTATATATTCACAACTGCAGGAAATGGGCTTGTAAATATTAATTATATTTACAGAAATTTTCCTCTTGAAAAAAAAGTGTTAAAATAAATGTTTGAGTGTCTTGGGTTATTTTTGTAGTATCTAACAGAGGCTTGGTGGGGGGCCCTTTGTTTGGGTCTTTAGAATATAAGGATATTATGTTAAAACCTTAGGCAGATATGTTTTCCATGTGTCACTCTGGCAGCAACATGTTAATGTTTTCTTCCGTCTAAGTGCGCACACATCCGGCCTGAGTGTGTGGATGTTGGGGCTTCATCTCCAGCTTCCACCTGAACATTTAAACACTCTTCACATCCACATTTCACCAAATTACTGTTTAATATTTCAGCTCTTACCTCTCGAAAGCATGGACGGTATAACTTATCAGTGGTCGACCCAGAAACGTGCAGAACTGTTTCGGTGTCTGTAGCCCGGTTCTCTCTCCGGTTCCCCCCGCAGGAAGAAGCACAGACACCGGAAAGTCCACACAGTGCTCTGCCCGCTCTGAACCGCTCTCCCCGGCTTCATTACTCAGGAAAATCCCCGGATGCTCAGGCCTGTCCGGTTCACAGTTATCGCTTAGCATTTTGATTTGATTAAACTAAATAAAATCGTGAATGGATGGTTTCGGGGTCAAGGCAGGTTCTTCTGAAACCTGTCCACTCCAACTTCACGGGAGGGGCGGGAACATTGCGGCAACGTGGATGAATATTTGGGCGATAATGTTGTTAAGCCTCAACGGCTAACGCGCACTTCCGTCAGGCGCTTTCAAAATAAAACAATCCACTTTTTCAGGGTTTTGGTATTTTCCTTTACCACTGAAGTGCATGAAGACCCCTTACACTGTAACAAAAAAAAGCCTCATTTCATGTTTGTGTGTCACTTTTGCGGTTAAAAAAAAAATACCTAAAATGTTTAAAAGTATTATTTCAAATACTTGATTCTGATTGGTCAGAACTCCGTGGCAACAGTCAGTTATTTCTTTACAGCAGAACATACCTACAAATAACACACTTTTGATTTGCAGGCCTAAGAAAAAAGAGGAAACAAATAAGCAAACCAAAAATTCACTCCTGACACTGTCATTTTAATTCGCACTGTAAAATTACAACAGTAAAATAATGTTAAGTTTAAAATTATCTCTCATCCGCCATTTTTTTTTGCAATGGTATACAGATATTAAATTATCTTCTATTTTAACATCTCATCGCCACAACTAAAAATATTTTTTCCCCAAAATACCCAAAGGTCAAGTCTGCATTTATATGAATTTTGGTTGTTTTATTAAAACTACAGTCCAATATCATCCATAACTAGGGTTTTGTTGACCATAATACTACAACACTGGTCTGATTTAGGTAGCCAACCAATCCAAAGATGAAAAATTTACCTGCATCTGTTATCGTGGGTGACAGATAGCGCCTACAGTGAAATCTACAACAACCACAATGTGTCTGATAAAGCGTTATATTTATTTCATACAAAGTTATTACAAAGACTGGTTGATGACAAAGCATCTTTTTAGATTTCACTCACATGCTGATGCAATTCAAGCAAAACTTATCATCTTACATGTTGTACAGAAAATATATTACATCATACATACATACATGGCAATACTTTAAAAGACAAGTAAGAATTTATTATGTACAAATATGTACAGAGGAGTTTCTTTTAGATGTTTGGTGTTTACTGGTGTTGGTGTTGTAAAGTTAAATACAGATCCGTCTGTGTTTAAAATGAATACATAAATGCATGCTTGTGGCTACATCTGGGGCAAAGTGGGTTTGATCTGTATAGCTCTGCAGACAAACACCACAGTTTGTTCACATTATCTTTAAAACACGGTGTCAAATGTTAAAGAAAGTCCATGGGTCCTCCTTCTCTGAGAGGAACCAGCTTCACCTTTATCCAGTCACATTCAGAGATAATCCACGAGCTCTGGGTGGACACTAGTCTCAGTATCAAAGACAAAACTCCTTTACATGTGTGTAGATTCAGAGTCTGCGTGCCTGCCTGCTCTCAGGGCTCAGTTTCGTGCCAGTTCTCACTCAGCCGACTCTTCCCCAGCCTCCTCTTGCTCTTGGACTTGTGTTTGTGCAGGAGCTGAGGTTGGACCAGAGCCTGCTCCTCGAACTTGTTCCCGGACTCGTTGTGCTGCCTCGAGTATCTCTTACACTTGCAGGAGGTGACCACGGTGATTTTGTACGTTCTCGTGCTGCCGTCCTGACACTGCAGCTGGATGCGTTGGGTGCGTGTCTTGTCGTTGATGCACCGCCAGTCGTGGCCGCTGTTCCTCCGACCCCAGAGCTTCCTGCTGTAGGTGCCGCCGATCCAGTTCTGGAGCATCTGAGCTGGAAGACACTCGCCGGTGCACACCAGCTCCTTGATGGGGTTGATGCTGGTGCAGTGGCCGTCAGAAATATACTTGGTGGATCTCAGCTCTCTGCACCCGATTTGACTCCGCTCTGTTGGGGAAAAAGATAAAAATTAATCAGAAGGATATTATTCATTATCAATTACGCCAGAGCAAATCTGACCTTTAAAACTGATACAACTTTTCTGATTTGGTAACTTTTGAACTAGGTTGTGCTTAGGGATGGGTGCTGAATTCTATACTTTTATAGGTACCAACCAAATTTCGTCAGTGGTACCAATTGCAGATTCATGTAAAATCAATGATACCATGTTTCAGTACCTAAGCTTTTGTTTTTTTGCACTATAAACTGCACCTACTTCATTGCACTACTGTACATACTGTTAATTATCATGATCATTGCAAACATACAATTGTATCATTTTTGTATCTATATTGTATCTATGTTGCATATAGTTATTTGTTCACTGCTATGCACTTCTAGTTAGATGCTATCTGCATTTTATTGCCTTGTACTTGTGACATGTGCAATGACAATAAAGTTGAATCCAATCTAATCCAAGTGCATCCTCGTGGCTGTATGGGAATGGAAAAGTAGGCAATTTTTCACGCCGTACATGGGCATGAACTGTGTACGGTTGGGTTTTAATTGGTGCATTATTAAGAAAAAACACTGCGTAATTGTGGTTAATCTATTAAGTTGTAGTTAATTTCAATCAAGGGTTACCATGTTGAAGAAATGTATTAATCAACTGTGATGCTACAGTGCAAACAATTGGATGTTGTTTTGATATATTTGTCAAAGTTTAAATATTGAGAAAAAAATGTTAAACTGAAATATTTTGAGATTCTATTATTAAAAAAATAAACATTTATTACCACATGGACACACATAAAAGCATCAAAAATTGGTACCATTGAATTCTGATACCAATTCCCAAGTACTGTATTGGTTCAAATGTGACAGGTACCAACACTGGGGATTGTGCTCCAATTTCACATCTACTGAAGAGGCTATTTTGTTCAAAATAACTTTTATAGAGAAAAATTAAAATGTACTTTACAATTTAACTAATTCAAGTGCTGCCATTAGCTGTGAGCATGTTCTGCAGAGAGAATTGAAAGTATAAGTGGTCAGAGCATACTTTAAGTGACAAATGATGACGTGATGACATCATTTCCTGGGTTACATGTCTTGCAAAAAGATTTCCATACTGGGTCTGTTAATATTTGGCACTGCAAGTATCTTCAAGCTCCAATTCATACTGAAGAATTTTTGCAATAAAATGTCAAGTAAATGACAACAAACATTTACATTTACATTAAGACATTCAAAAATTATGCTGGTTTTCTGGATAGTTGATTAAACGTATATCCCCCTGAGACCTGAGCTTTTGTCTAGTGTGCATTTTTTATTTCTCCTTGCCATTTGTGATAAGTAAGAGCTGATAAGTTTAATAACTGAACTTGTTGATTGTACAGGAAGTTGTGTTTTTGGTGTTAATAGTTACCTATTAGTTTCTAGTTATACATGTCATTGTGGATAACTACACTGTTTTTCCACTGGAATGGGTGTAAAGTTGTGATTTCACCCCAAAAATGACATGGGCAGTGTCTGTCAATATGAGCAATAGGTCAAAGTTTTAAAAAATGAAGTATCATGGGTGTGAGAGGCAGAAATGTATTGGTCACATATGTGGACGCAGGGTCTCATTAGGATATCTAGTTCATCTCCAAAGCCAGATTTACCTTTGAGCACCTGCATCAAAATCAACATCCTAATATCACTATAGCAGTGATGCATCTTGACATCAAAGAGTTAAAACAGCAATTGGAAACATGTTTGCGTTTCTGCATAAAAGTAAAGGACTCATAAGACCATGAAAAGAGAATTTAGCACTTTTTTTTTGTGAAGTATTATTCTGCTGCAGGCTACACACACTGTCCCCCTGCTCCCCCCTCCACCACTGTAACCTAAGCTCACGCCCATTCATACAGATCCATACACCTGAGAGACAAAGCCTGCTGCTTTCCTGTGTACGAGTTTGATGAATGAGCAGAGCAGGAGTGAGTGTTTCTAACTCTCTCTCCTCCTCCTCCTCCTCCTCTTCCTTCACGGTCTGCTGCAGGTACGATCAGAGGCTTCCTGTTTATCTCTGTTCAGTGTGTCTACCTGGACGGAAGCCAGCCAGGTGAGGGCTCCGCTCATTGTGGGCAAACAAAAGTCCTAAAGTCTGACTGTGACTGTTCAGCCTCAATGCATAGATAAAAGCAAAAACTAATGAGACTTTTTCAAGTCTACACTGCAGCATTTGAGTAATCTACTTTTTTTTTTTAAATGCAAATAGCCTTGTAAGTCATTTAAAAGTGCTTTGCAAACACATGTCTTCTATTCTCTCAACCGAAGAGTGTTACTGATTACACATGATGATGGGATTAGGAGACTGAATTGGCTCTTTGAGATGCAGATGTGAAAGGAAAAGGAGGAAATTTGATCATTAAACCTGAAATTTAGATTAGATTAGATTCATTTTGAGACAATAGAAGTGGAAACGGAAGTTAAAACAGCCGTTAAAGAGGGGCACATTCTGCAAATCCTCATCAAGGCGACATTACTGCTAAAATAAGTTGTGGGACAAACTAGCAGGTTATTAAAACATAATGGGAAGCCATTCAGTAAAAAGTTAATCTTTTAAGGTAGTTTCTGTAGGGAACGTGCCAAAATAACCAAAGATTTCAGATCATGAAGTACCAACAGAACCTGCTTTTTCAGGGATTTTCTTTTCAGTGTGGTCAAGAGTCTGCAAATCTGTTAGTTTTGAGTCACTAAAACAGAAATTAAGTGTCACTTTGTCAAAGTTTTTAATACTTTTATGATCATAAAGTGAGCAAATTCAATCATAAGACTTAGGGAAATGATGAGTTTGCATGTGCACCTTGACAGCAACATCCTCATCAAAGTTTAATGGATGTTTGATGATGAAATTAACTGTGGGTTAAGTTTTGGAACCACAAAACAACCAGAAAGTTTATGAAAAGGAATAAACATTCAGGTTTTGGCAGGGCTTTCCCAGCATTAAGTACTTTAAAAGTCTTGTATTTCTTCCAAACTCATATAAAATCCAGAGTCCAGAGTCCCTGGGCTGCCTCCTCCTCACTCACCTCCTCTCTCGTGCGCCGCGCCGCTCGCTCCTCTCCCTCCGTTACGCGCGCGGTTCAGGGTCACATTGCTCTGGACCTCCGGTACCGGCGCGCTCACATGGGAGAACAGCTGCTCCGTGGCGTCGTTCTTCAGAGCCTGGCAGCTCCGCAGGAGGAGACACAGGACCAGCAGGGAGTGACACGGCTCGCACGCGCTCAGGTGCATTCTCTTTGGGTCCGGTTCAGAGTGTGGATGGTGGATGGAGGGTGATGTAGGTCCGACTGTTTGGAGGCTGAAGCTGGGTAACCGACATGTGAGACCCCGGGTTTTATAGAGCAGACCCGCCTCTTGCTTTGGCAGCTTCTCAGGTGCGTCTCTGGTGCGAGGCTGTGATTGGTCGAGACTAATGCGCGTTTGTGACAGACCACGCCCACTGCGATTAATTGTGAGAGATGTGCTTTAACTCTGAAATCAATATCAGGGTGTCTGAAGATTTCGGCAAGTCAAATTTAAGACTTTTTAAGACCTTTTTGATGTCACTTTGAATGAAATTTAGGACCAAAAGCACCATGAATAAAGTTGATGTTGGGGATCCTGCTTTATTCTATAACACTTTTCCTTTTTCTCCCCTCAAATATTTGTAACTGAGTATTCAACTTAAAACAGTGTGAACTTAATGTAAATATGACTTATTTTTTGTTTGGTAATTTCATAAATAATCTTTTTTTAATGCTTTGCCAACTCTTTTTCATCCATTTTAACACTGAATAATTTAAAGTTATTACGCTGTTTTACCCTCAAATGTTTGTCTATAACTTTTTTAAAATATATATATTTGGAAAAAGAATTGAAAACATTTTTTCAGGCCCTAAGAAGAATAAAAATTTCCTGACACAGGCTAATATGAATTTCTACCACATGAACCATTGAATTTAGGAGTAGATAACTTTTAATTAGGTGTCCACTGTAGTGACCACTATGCACCACAGGGTTAAGCATGAAGTGATTCCCAGTGCTCTCTGGTTAATGGCTGTATGTGCAACATCATAAATCTTTATTTATTTATCTTTATGTATATTTTATATGTTTGTATATGCACAGTGCTGTGAATGTGGCAGAGATGTCAATGTCCTTGATGGACACACCTAAAGAGATCAATAAAAGTACTTTATATCTATCTATCTAGGATGCAGGTAATTTATATCAGCAGATAGTAAGACAGTATCTACTTGACATTTCCTTCTGGAAAAGTCCAGCAAAGAAGAAAATGAATAAATAAAAACAATAAGACACTAACAAAACCTGTCCTGGTAAATTCAAGACTTTTGAGAAATTTATTTAAGACCAAGATATAACAATTTCATGAATTTCAGACTTTTTAAGGATGCATGGGAACCCTGGACGTTTACTGACTTTTATCCTGGATGCTGCAGATGATCCATGATGAAGATGATGATAATTGCATTGATGAGATTAGGCGTCTTAATTAGCATATCATCATGTGGTTGGGGCTTGTTTTTCTCATTAATGATCCTAAATCATCTTAAACACCTATAAAAAGAGAGAGAGAGAACATGGGTTGAAAGCTGAGTGACCTTTTGGATTCTTTTCATGATTGGATTGGAATTATTTTTGCAAAAATGAGGGACAGATATTACTACAGATGGGGATCTAGAAGCAGTTCCTGTTAAGACTCTCAAAGATGTCAGTCATTACATCATCATTAGTTTTTATACTTAACAATCCCCTTATTGATTATTTCCATTATACCGGAGCGGATGGACCTTAACCTGGCAAAAAACAGGGAACTGCAACGGGAAACGCCTCATCATATATTCTCATTTAGAAAATAAAACAAATAACCTCACTGTTTGGAAAAAAACAACAACAAAGATTTGTGTTTACACTCATCCTGATTTGGCTTCTGAACAAAGACTCCAAAATCAGCTTCCAGAGCAGTTAAAGAGGCTTAATTTGTGCCGGGGAATAATCTTTCCATGAAACTGTTGTTTACCTCACGGTGGGATAATACTGGGATGTTATTTGTGAGTAAACAACTTTACTGTGGCTTTTGCGCTACGGAAAATGGAGTTTGGTTTGTTTGAATGTTTGGTTTTCTATCTTCCTGCTTCTCAACCGCTTAGGGCCCCGTTTGCACAACATGAGAGAAAATGCAGTAAACACACAGAAACACTGGATGACTGAAAATGTTGGATATGTGAATACTAGACAAAAAAAATCATTAAAGGATTTTATTGTAACTCAATGGGCGTGGCCACAAGTGATCGCCAAAGTTGATGATTTCTTATGCAAGCATGAAAATGTGAAGAGCTCTTATGCGTAATTTTGGATATTGGGGTTCCACATATGCACACAGAAAGTCAGGGAACCAAATATCAGAAATTGCATGCAAACCATTTGTTTCGGTTTTGGAGATAATATGAATTTCTAACTTTTGCAGCCAACCCCAAGTGGACACTGGAGGAACTGCACGCCTGCCTGCACCAGCTTCTGTTTTTCAGTATTTGAAGTTGCTGTTTGGATTAAAATAAGAGCTCTGTGAATATTAAACAAACCTAGAAAGTGGAAACCAAATAAAGTTCCTGACTTTACATAAATCCCCCAGAGGACTGCAAACAAACACAAAGTCCTGAAGCACAGTCGGCTAAAATAACTGTTTACTTTTGCAGCAATGTATCATATTATTATGGTCAAGAGGCCTGAACCCAAGCAAGCAATGGGCACAAGGTTCATCACTAATTTACTTTCTTACTTTTAACCCTCCTGTTGTCCTCCAGTCAAACAGATGCCAAATTTATTTTGTTATAACTTTGGTTTTCCTTCATAGAGTTGACTGAAAATTACACGGATGGTTCCATGCAATGCTATTTATATGTCATATTAGTTGTAACTATTTTTGTTCAATTGTATTTGTTTTATGTCAATTCTGCCGTTAAAGAAAGTTAATTTTTTTCGAAACAATATCCTGACATCACTTTGACAAATATATATATATTTATTTATATATCAATTGGACAGCGCCAGTGCTTCTGATTTGTAATCTGTGAGCAAGGCCATGCACTTTACTCTGTAAATCAATTTCTCACCCTGTAAACTGTTTTCTATAAAGTTTTTGTTGTAATTTGTCTTGTCGTAATGTTATGTTTTATGATGCATGCTGCTGCCCTCTTGGCCAGGTCACCCTTGCAAAAGAGATCCCGATCTCAATTGGTTATTACCCGGTTAAATAAAAGTTAATATAAATACCTGTCTGTGATATTACATCAATTTATGCAGCTCTGATAATAACCTTAGTGCAAAAAATCAGAATTTTTGTTTTTTCTATTCTTAGAGGAGGTATACTTTTGTATAAATAAGGTCTATCATGCCATATATCATAAAAGAAATTGCTAAATATATTTGAATATGTTGGAAAAATCTTCACAAAAATGGGAAAAAAATTTTTTTGGAGGAAATCTTTCACCTTGTACTTTATAAACATTCGGAACAGACAGTGCAGAGTAAATCTGAAAACAACAGGATGGTTAATATGTTAATGTTTGACCTCTTCCTTACTTCTTTCCATCACTTGCTTTTCCTTTTAATCCCTCCTCTGTTTACTCTGTCTTGACCTTAAGTCTTGTAACAAACCAAAATCAGAGGTATCACATTTTTAACCGACTGCAAAACCAAACATCTTTTCTTCACCACAAGTTAATTTCTCAAATATTTATATTTTGTACTTTTTCCTAAACTTTCACAGTGGTTTTGCTTAATTTGATCATTTCCTCGGCCGCTGATTGAAAAACCAAAGAGGAGAAGAAAGAAAGAAGAAAGACACATCCTCAGGCCTCTGGATCCTGAAAGAGAGTCAGTGTGGAAATAAAACCACACAGGTAAGTGAACTGCGCATCATCTTTCATTCATACCAGCGACAATTAGTGTCTCTGCGCGTCGCCTCTTTTCAAATCAGTAAGACAAGCCTGGATTGAATGTTCCCCTCTAGAGTAATTATATCTCCTCTTGTTTTGTGCAGCGGACACACAAAGACTCCAGTTAGTCTGGGCACTCTGAACATCAGACGTGTGACTGACAGGGACTGAGAGGGAGGACAACACACACACACACACACTAGCTTATTACACACAGGCTGTATCAGCTTTCATACACTGACTTAATGTGAAGGTTTGAGGAGCATGTTGCAACGTGGAGAAGATCTAAAAACAGAAATTCAACATCATTTTCTTTTTTAACATCCATATGTGTTGACCAGGGCTGGCCCTAAACAAAGTGGGGCCCAAAGCAGGATCATTTTGTGGCCCTGGATAGTGCAGTGTGCAATCACAAACTTTACACATTTCACCTGTTCCTCACTGAACATGAATGGAATAAATCAGAATAGAAGTTTATAGATCACATTTCATTACAGGGAAGCTCAATGTGCTTTACTTTGAGGATTTAAAGCCAAAATAACACAGACAGGGAAAATAAATAAATAAAAAGACACAATTATTTTACTGCCTAGTCAATGCAAAGCTTACAAACTTGCCACATTCCTACAACTACACTGTTATTATTTTAGATGCTTCATAAACGTGAGAACAGATCTACCTTATTTCGTCCACCAACTGGCTTAAAACCTTGTTTTTACCGTAGTCTTTATGTACAGAATGGACAGCATGGCTCCACCTTTCACTGTTGTAGAGTTTTGAAGCCAAAAAAAAAAAAAAAAAAACATTACTGGAGCTGCCATTGTAGTTGAGAACTTGGGTGTAGTCAGGTAACAAAAAAAGCAATAAACATATATTTTCTTTGTCCTCCAAAGGTCTAACCCCCTTTCCCAAAGTTTCTTATATCCCAGATGAAAACCACACGCGAACGGCAGTTGTCAATCATTGTAAAACAAAACATATAATTCAGTTTTCAACGTCTAATAACTAATGAAAAACCAACTCTTTAGAAAAAAGAGGACTTGAACACAATGCAGCCAAATAACATCTTCATATTACCTCAGTATAAGGATGTGAGAAACATTTCTACAAGGTGTAATAATTTTTTAAAGTTCTACCACCTCTCATCTGGAATGCATGAGAGGATGGAAATTTTGACCTATACTGCAGCCAGCCACCAGGGGGAGCTGTTAGAGCCGACTGTCATGGTGTCCACTGAATAAACAGTCTATGGTTTTTACTTTTTGTACTGATTTTCTCTTCTCCACAGCTTAAAGAGACAGTGAAGTTGCACCAGAAATCACTTTACAGATTAAGCCATTAAAACTTTTTGTTTTGATATAGAAGAGATGTTTACATTTATTCACCACAGCAAGATAATGACAATTCAAAATTATAACTTGAGTGAACAATAATTAACCAAAAGTGCAAATACAAGGTACATAAATACAATATCAGCAAGCATCTAATAAGGATAGAAACTTATAAATGAAAGAAAGTCATAGTTGTAATTGGTAACTGGAAACAGCCACAGGTAGATATGAAGATGATGTTTGACGCTGTTGATGGGCCTGACATGAAATAAAAACATCAACATCATTGTGATAAGTTGTTACTTATTTCCATTTAAGAACAGAAGGGAAAGGTGGAATTTAACCGTTTTATTTTGATTTTAACTATCAAATCATTGACAGTTAACCCACCTTTACCCATTATTTTCTTCCCATATTATATTTCTTTCACTTGTCTTTATCTCTATGTTGTTGAACTGATTTTCTTTGTTTGTTTAAATGTCCTTTAGACTTTCACAAACTTTCTCGACCATACAGAGTTTTTAACATGTCTAAAAGAAAACAAATTCATACAAGCGCTGTTCGTACCCAGACGTTAAATATTCTTCTATCTCCATTTTAAAAAATAAGGCCAGACATCCATAGTATTAAAAACAAACAAGCAACAATAAGAAAACAATGAATTTACCTTCCTAAAAGTTACCTTGCACTTTTCTGTTTGTCCATCTTTCTTCTTTTTCCTCTTCCTTGCTCCTGAAGGAAAGACAGGCATCAAAAGTTTGTATCATGTAATAGAACTTCTAGCTTACTTAAGTTATGTTATACTCCATTAGGTATTGATAAAAGCTTGGAAAATGTTGCAGAAAACAAATAAACAACCTTAAATTATCTACAGCCCTGATATTTGATGTTTCTGGGCTCCTTTCTTTTAGTTTCATGGTTAATTTATTAGTTAAAGTTGATGTTCACCCCCAGTTTCTGCTTTTGTTTCCTTTCTTTTATTCTTCTTTAAACAGAGAACCACTTCTTTTTCTTCTAGAAGACACTAATGTCCAGCTCTTCCCAGAGGACAGTTTACACTTTGACGCCCCTCTTTGCTCCTCCTGGGAGCAGAGACGTGAAAATGATAGGTCTCAGGTATTGTGCTGTGTGTGTAAAGAAACACAGATCTGACTCACACACACAAACACACACACAGTGAAACTCAGCAGCAGCAGGAACTCGCTCGCCTCTAACCCTCATGGGAAGTGAGAGGTGGCCGGGTTAATAGCTTATTGACAAGCAGCATGACGGGAGCGTGGAGGTGATCAGGAAGCGCCCACATGGAGTAATGGGAGGTGTGGCGAGGGCGAGTGGAGGGAGACAAAAGGAGGGAACAAAGCAGAGGAAGAGAGGTCAGCGTGGAGACAGAGTTTGGAAAAAACTCCCAGGGACGGAGGTTTGATGGATGGAGGTTAAGTCTCAGTCACCTCCGTTGTCCCATCATAAAATCCAGAGTCTCTGCTTTGTTCACCTCTGGGGCTTCAACAACTTCACACTGACAATTATTCACTCACAGATATCATCTATAAAGTGTAAGTAAAGACAATTTAGGAAAAATAAACACATTTGCAGTCTGTTTGATGAAAAAGACTGAAGATGTTTGTCATTGCTCTGTCTGCAGCATGAGAGCAACATGTCACCTCAATTTTGTCTTTTCTTAAACAAAAATGTCTGATTAGACTTTATATGAGCCTCATCCACCTGACTAGTACAGAAAACAGCTTATTTAAAGATATTCGAAGACAAAGATGACACCTGATGTGCTGAAATAAAAATAAAAAAATCTGCCAGTGAAGTAGGAGCAGAAAATGTTTCTTGTCAATTTCTGTATAAGAGAAACTGAACTAGTGAATTTTTCTTGCCCTATCATCAGATTGTTTTGCTCTTCACAACAATTTAAGTCTCATTTTTTTCTTTTAAAGGGACTGTGAGGACTTTCTAAGCAACCTTGAAAAAGTCTCATCTCTTGATATATGTCTTATCATATCATAATCCCCACTATTATTGATATAATTGATTTATGGCACGTTGAAGTGTCCATGACAACACCACATCAGCTGGCGAAGTTTAGCAGTGAGAAGAGAGATCTGTGTTTTTTTTCTGCTGAAAACTATTTCTTTAATTCATTTAGTAGTAATCGTGGACACTGGAGCTTGACTGCCTGACAGAAAAGGGTCAGAAGAGGTGAAGAAAGCTAAATGGGAGAGTGATAGAGCATGAGCTAAAGGCTAAAACACGGGCTGAGCTGTTTGTGATAATGTTCATTTCAACCCACATGCATCACCTGGGAGACTATCAATAAAATGTTTTAATGAATCTTTGCTTTGCTTGGTAGATGAGCACTGGTGGCACTTAGTCAAGATTCACTAACGCTACATGGTACAGATATGTCTCAGAGCACCAGGCTGTGAGAAGAGCTAACTGTTGATAAATGCATAACCTTGTTGCATTGTATCTGGTAAAAAGTTATTTTAATCAAAGATCATTTCTTTTCCCACCCATCCTTTACATCAATTTCTTCGATTCAATCAGTTTTTTTACAACAATTTTTCCTTTCAATTTCTACAATTGGGCTTGCTCCGGGACCAGGGTAACCAAATTTCGTTCCACCCATGTTTTACATGTGTTGAATGACAATAAAACTCCTTGAATCCTTGAATCATCTGCAGTAATGCTACAGTCACTTTATCTGGAATTCAATTAAACATTAACTTTTTGATGCATTTTGGCGCATGTAAAAAATTGACAAGGATCTTCAAGACAGAAAAGATTTCCATTCATGGATTTGTAGCATCAGTCAGTTCTAAGGAAACCCGAATTTCCATGGTGCCACTGAACGCATCTCAAATAAGGTCCCTGTAACATTTGGTTTTGGTGCACAGCAGAATTCAAAGCCTGGATGGTTTGAAAAAGATTGAATTGAAGGATGAGTGGCAAAAGGAATGATCTTATTATCTCAAGAAAACAACTGAAATTGATTTATCTCAATATAACTGAGCATATAAATTGTAGAAAATCATGTCCTTTATGGGCTTCTGTAGAGTGCTTGGAGGCTGCTGGTTTCCCTGAAGTAAAGTCCTGTTTCTTCTTAAAACTACATCATTGAAAACAGATGAAAATATGTAGTACCTTAATGTTTTTTTTACATTGCATGCTATGAAATTTCTTAATCGATACAAGTTGAATTGATACAGAGATTTTAAAGAAAAGCTGAGGATTGGATTGATCTCTTTTGCCTTTTTCCAATTTGTGTGAAACATCGCCCTCTGCTGGACATCTGCCCTCATTGCAATGTGCCAACATTAACATTTGAACTCTTCTCCATAAATTTCACTGAGAAATACTCAAAATCCATCAAAATTAATATACCAAGAGCAAATAAACCAGATCAATATAAAAATTTCCAATGCAGAGAATTGTGTTTTGTTTGTTGTGATTTCAAGCAGCAGTTTCCAGGCAACAGGTGTGTCTGGTTAAAACGCTGCACAATGGGAAAAGAAAAGGTAAGCTGCACTGAAGAAAAGAAAGCAATGCAAAAGTGCAAACTGAAAACTTTATCACTTTTATTTCTTTTTCCCTCTTTTCCAGTCGCAAGAAATTATAAAATGGAAAAGTGGAATAAGAAGAGACGTGGATGTTTCTCAACTCAACCTCTCGAAAAAGTAAGACTGAGATCTGTTTTTGAATATAAAACACATATTTTAAGATTTAACCAGCTCAATCACAACAAATAATTTTCTGGACAGGAAGCTCATCAGTGTGCCAGACTTTTCCAGATTTCCTTTTCTGAGGGAGCTGTGGTTGAATAACAACAAGGTGAGCCTCCACAGAGATTTATCTACTTTATTTTCACACAAATATTTGATTCATACACCGAATGTTTCAGATCACAGAGCTCTGCTGTCGTTCCATCAACTGCTGCTTGACTGAACTCTACCTCCAAAACAACAACATCAAGTCTATTTCTGGTAAAACTGTTCATCCACTTTTATGTTTTCATTTTCAGACATCTTTTTTTTTGTCTGATATCTCCAAGGAAGACATTTTTAGGACTTTTCAGGAGCATGTAGCTCATATTAAGTCTATCAAGACTGGAAATAAGACACGGATCGGGTGGCCTTATTCTAAAAAAACAAAAAGAGGACCCCCTAACTGACTTCTAAAAGATACTGCAAAAATACCCAAAGATACTTAAAGACAACAAAGTAGCTTCATTGTTCATATATTTATTCAAAACAATCCTTTTCTGTTTAAAGTGAAAATTATCTGTAATGTGAAATGAAATAGTTTATAGAAGCCAGTTTTCGACTGGTTTTGTTTGGATTCTTTTTTCCCCATAGTCAGTAAACATTTTCAGAAAAGTGTCAAATTTCTGACATAACAAGCAAAAATTTCATATTTAAACTAAAAATTTTGACTCTTTCTTCATAACTTAACTTATATCAACTCAAAATTTTGACTTTACTATATCACAATTTGATTTTTTTTAATCTAAACATTTTGTCTTTTTGTCTCAAACTCATGACTTTATCTCAGAATTTTGTCTTTTTCTCAAGATTTTGACTTTTTTATCTCAAGATTTTGACTTTTTCTCACAAAATTTCGACTTATATATCTGTATTTTGACTTCACCACAAGATTCCAACTTTTCATCCCAAAATTTTGATTTTTTTGTCTCAAGATTTTGACTTTTTATCTCAAAATTTCAATATTTTTTTACCTCAAATTTGGCTTTTCGGTTCAAAATTCCATATCAAAATTTTGATGCTTTAGCCCAAAGTTTTATCTTTCATGGGCCATGCCTTGCACGTACTTAACATCTTGACAGGTTTGTGCATCAGAATAATGCCAGTAGTCAAGCGCAGTACTTTTTCACAAATATCAATGGTCTGCAGAACTAGCTGAGAGGAACCCAGACATTTTGGGGGATTTTATAAACCCCCCTCTCTGAATTTCTCCTCCCTGTATTTTCACACAGGAGCTCTGAACCATCTCACCTGCCTCAAAGTTCTTCTGCTCCACAACAATCAGATCAGAGGACTGGACAACACGATGCACGAGCTCAGGAGGATGCAGCAGCTTCAAACTGCCAGTGAGTGATAACTCTACATTTCAGTAATACGATGCATTTTTATTTAAAGAGAAGCACCTTTCTTTTTTTCAGCTTTTTCCCTCAATCCCATCTCCCATGAGCCTGGGTATCGTCACTATGTGATCCACTGTCTGCCCTCTGTCCTGGTGTTGGATGGAAAAGGTCAGATCTGGACACGTTTCTCTTTTACGTCACTGCTCATGCTCTCTTTACATTATTTGTCTCTTTCTGATGTGTCAATAGAAGTGAAGCCAAAAGAGAGGAGGATGTCGTTTCAGACTCACAGTCAGGAGCGTCATCGTGTTCTTCGGTGTGTGGCCTTTGGCAGAGGAGCAGCATTGTGCAGAAGCTGAAATCCATACCAGTAAAAAAATCTGTGGTTTCAAAGCTGAGGTTTGCTGATATGAAGATCTAATAATTCTGGAGTAGGGATCAACTGATACGGCTTTTTTAGGACTGATGGAGATACCAATTTTTTTTCATCAACCATAGCTGATGACAGATACAGGCTGCTGATATTTTGATAACAAATGTTACAGGTGTTGATTTTAAAGTAAGGATCATTTATTGAACTATATTTAAAACAAGATGGACAAGAGAGGTAGCATATGTCGTAAAATTCTACTTTAGTTGTTTCACTTCGCAGTCTGCAAGCAGGGGAGGAGCAAGGACAAGGGCTGTGGTGTCGCCTAGCAACACAGAGCTGCCTGTGGATGCCTGTCTCTAAGTTATCGGAAAAATATATCTGCAAACCCGCCTGACTCACTTATATTTTCAATTGAAAAAAAAAAACCTGTTTTAATTAATTTATTATAGTTCCTACGGTAAAGAGATAATGGGTAAGTAAGTTACCCAAGTCTTATAAACTATTATTGTGTAATAAGTTAACGTCATGGTTCTCAACCTTTTCCTACTCAGGCCCACTTTAAAGTCTCAAAATTTTTTATGGCTCACCTGCAACTCCATAAATACAGAGGCCATATAACACCCTCTCAGAGCCTTTATATATTAATATTTGAACATTTTTAATATCCTTTTAAACATAAGCTGAGATTTTGCAGTTAAAACATTATTCAGTATATTTCTATCTGTATATAATTACATTATCTCCCCAGCCCCCAACAAAAATCAGACTAGTCTTGAAATTATTTGGCAACCCAATTGTCTTCCACTGTCTTGATTCAATAAACTTAAAGATGGGGTATTGTGCTTTTTTAAGTCTTGATTCTCTCCGTCTGATGCCCCCACAGTAGCTTTGCACAACTTAGTTGAAAACAAAAATTCTCACTCTTGTGTTTAAGAAAACTGTTACTTCAGCCTATGCCTTATACACAACACTTTAGTTGCTGCCTCTTTAAGGCTACCTGCTCCATAAACCCCCTTCACACTGATTGGCCAGCACTCAGGAAGCCATTCAGGGGAGAGCTATGGGCAGACCTTGGTGTTTGAGGCCCGCCATGTGATTCTCATCATTTGCAATACTTGCAAAGATTGGTTTGTAATATGCACACTTTGGTTATTTTATATCTATGTTGGAAATATGGGAAAGCAGAATACCCCCTCTTTAAGTTCATTCTCAGCCATATTTTTCTGTTTGACTCGTTGGACGTGTTTGTTTCTGAAACAGACCACACACCATTTTTCAAACCGAACGGTCCCTTTATTCTGGACATGATGCTCTTACAGACCACAGCAACGTTTTATTCACACACAGTCTCTTTACAGTTTGGAGAGTCCTGAGAATAAATATGTTTTACAACACTAAAATAAATGCAGTTTATGTCGTATATATATTCAAAAAATATACATTTTTGGTCGTTGTTGTGCAGTCGAGATTTCCACTCAAAGCCTGCCACCAGGTTCTCAGTACCAAACGAATATTCGTGTCATAAATCAGGTAATTTATCAAACAAGCAACACCTCTGATCGTCTACACAGTCACATCTTCCTCTCACGGGCTGCTACAGTTTAAGGCAGAGTTACGTTTCATCATTGATTAGAACAACTGACGACATAAAGATGGATGACAGTGATCGTAATAAACATCAAAATGTTTCATCTTCACTTTTGTGAAGCTGTCACGTTGTCCATCTTTTCACACAGTCTTTGTTGTAAATCATTAGTGTTCCACATTTTACCCACAATCCTTCACAGTGACCTCTACCACAAACACATCAGCCTAATTTTACATTCATAAATGACTTAAGAAAAAAAATCAAAATATCAAAATGAGACACAGACAGTCACAGCGGCACAAACCCTCAGTGTCTCCACGCTCGTAGGACGATCTCAGGTCAGTGATAAATAGAAATTCTCGTCCCCTGATGGACCCGTCCTTTCCTGGCTTTCATTCTCACCATTCTTCACCAGTTTCTTTCTCTGTCTTCTTGGTGTGTGGATGTTTTTTCACGATGACCCTCAGTTGTCAGCGGCTGGGATGGGAGGAGGGTTCAGAGTTTCTGCGGCAGAATCTGAGGGAGCGACTTCGCTGTTGGAGTCCACCGAGAGCTCGACCATTGACTCTGAAACTTCCTGTACTGCTTTACTCTCCTCTGAAACACAGAGACGGAAGAATAAGATCCCAAAACATCTGAATTAAAGGAGATTTAAAACATTCCTATACTCGTCAAAGAAAGGACAGCTTTCATGTCATTGCTAATCCAGGCTTAAATGTTTTTAAAGGGACAGTGAGGACTTTCTGAGTGACCTTGAAAAAGTCTCATCTCTAGATATTTGCCTGATCATAATGCCAAATTTGAAGTTAGATTATCAGCGCTAAAATAGGTTATTTCTAAATGCTATTTCTCAGTTTTCTGATCAGGTTGGATTAGACTAGATTGATTTACATCAAATCAATGTCTCTATGGCAACACCACGGCAGATAACAAAGCTTAGTGAGATGAAAGATCTGGGTTTTTTTCGCTGGAAGCAATTTCTTGGATTCATTTAGTAGTAATAGTGGGCACTCTAGCTGGACTGTTTGACAGAAAAGCTGAAGAAAGCTAAACGAGAGAGTGACAGAGCACAGGCTAAAGGCTAAAACACAAACTAAGGGTTAAAATTAGGGTTAAACTGTTTGTGATCATGTTCATTCCAACCCGCATGTAGCACTCTATCAATAAAATGAAGAGCCAGGTTACGTTTTCCCTGCTTAATGAGGTTGGAGTTGGTAGATGAGCACTGGTAGGACACAACCAGGATTCACTAATGCTATACAGTACTGTAGCCAGCTACTAAACTACGCTACAAATGTACAAAGGTTGCTGCCACGTGTTGAACAGCAGGGCTATGTGACTATTAATAAAAACATTACCTTGTTGCGTTGTATCCGGTAAAAAGTTGTCTTGAACAAAGATAAGTATTATTAAAAAGAAGACCTGATATACTGATATACAAATACATTGAAAGAGTTGCTGCAATCCATTTCATACATATTCTCCTCAAAGTCATTTAAACACTGGCTTTGAGGGATTTTTAATTTATTCATTACCACCAAAACAGCCATTAAATTACAATTCAATTTGTAAATGTCTCTGATATTGCAAACCAGGGCTCCAAATGAACTTTTTTGTGGCTGTGAAGTTAGTTTCTGAATTTATCAGCTAATCAGAATTTTCACAAGCCAAATCGTTTTTTAGTGCAAAAAAATCCCAAGTGACTTGAATAACTTTATTCTTTGATTTTATTCAAATGAGATACCTTTGCTCTGCTGCATCCTCATTTTAGCCGTTTCTTCCTCCTGCTTCTCTCTCTGCACCTGCAGCGTCTTGCAGACTTTCTTGTGGGTGAACCAGTGCATCTTTTGGCACGCTTGGCCACAGTAGATCACCTGCAGGGAGAAAATAAATGAAAAAAAGAGTCACAAAAGGAAAAAGGAAGGAATATGCTTGGAGATGGAGAAACTGAGTATCTGATTGTTTCAGAGTTTGTTTCTTGTTGAGGAAAACTCTTCTGGTATCGATGACGTTTAAATCATCCCACATCTTCACCCCGATACCACTTTTTTATAACTTAAAACCCATAAAAACACTGAGTTTGACGTCTAAGTTTGACGTTTACACACTCACCATTTTACAGATGGAACACCTCTTCTCAGCCCCTTTTTCTCCACAGGATGTACAAAACTCTGCGTCCATAAAGCCGACCTGACCTGTGATGGCTTGAGTCAGCACTGACAGAGCAGTCGGGTCATTACCCTGCCAGGACAGAGAGAAGAAGGAGCAAAATAATAATAATAATGAGTCATGGCACATTACGAAACACTAGAAGTTGTATTTTTTCACCAGTACTCACAATCTCCACAGGAGCGATACTCCGCACCAGCTGCTGCAGCAAAGTGGCGTCACAGTACGGGAACTTGCGGATGCACTCTCTGATGAACTTCTCTTGGTACACGGGGAAACCATCACTCTCACGACCCTTCAACAAACTTCGAGGGAGAGAACAACGAGGGAAAAAAGTGTTTTTAGCAATGTTTGTATTTTGGTGAAGTGACGCCTGATTTGAAATAAGAATAATGTTTTTTTTTTGTCTCGGTGTAATTCTCTTCCCATGTTCTCACCTCTTCATGAGCCCGTCCAGTTTATCCTCCCTGTCTTTGAGGAAGGAGGCACACTTTCCCAGCACGCAGCTGATGTAATGCATCTTCATGGCGAGCACCTCGTTCATGTCCTGCTGCTTGATGCACTTCTCGGAGATGAGCTCCATCACACGGCGGCACTTGTCCAGAGCTTCGGGCTCCGCGAGCAGAGGGTTCTCCTTCACCAGCATCACCATCTATGATAAACAACACACACTCATCAAAACATGATCAACATGCAGAAAACTGAAATACAGGTGGGCCTTAAAGTTTACACCCCCTCCAGCAGAATTTCCTGATTTTTTGTCAGTTTCTCAGAAAATATTAAAGGTAACACAAAAACCTTTCTGTCACTCATGGTTAGAGGTTGGGTGAAGACATTTATGAACAAACAACTGTGTTTACTCTTTTTAAATCATAATGACAACAGAAACTTCAAAAATGACCCTGATCATTTTTTTATACACACACACTGATCACAAGCAAATCGATCACAGGTGAGGATGGTTACCTTTAGTAGACATTCAAACACATTTGTGTTCACTTTTGTGCATTTATCAGGACAAAACCACCAGAAGTTGTGAAAACTTCTTAACAGGGTCATTATTGAAGTTTCTGTTGTCGTTATGAATTAAAAAGAGTAATTTTTTGTATTTGCAATAAATGTCTTCACCCAACCACTAACCATGAGTGACAGAAAGGTTTTTGTTATATCATTCATATTTTCTGAGAAAAGGCAAAAAAAAAACTGAAATTCTGCTGGAGGGTGTAAACTTTTGGGCACAACTGTAACCCCAAGGTACTGAAAGTCCAAAGTACCGCATTTTTCGCACTATGCAGCGCACGTAAAATCCTTTAATTTTCTCAAAAATCAACAGAGCACCTTACATATCAATTCTGGTTGTGCTTACTGACCTCAAACTGATTTTATGAGGTAAACGTTGATCAAAAATCTGTCAAAATGTTTCACTACCACATTAATAAGATACAAAGCCGCACCGTTGGATGAATTGTTGGAGTATTACAGTAACCGTCAAATTTTGGCGCCTAGTGGAGTAATACATACTGTGCTTTGACATTTAGTTACCGTTACATTATGATCTGTGCATACAAACCCCAAAATGAGACATGCTTATGAAGCGGATTTGAAGCTTAAGGCTGTCAGTCACGCGGCGAAACATGGGAATAGAGCAGCTGTGTGAGAATTTAATATTAATGAATGAAAAGTGAGTGTATTGTTTTGTATTTCATGTGCTAAGACAGAAACGTGTTGAGTGTTATTAAATTTAATGAGTCATTCAATGAGTTCAATAAAGTTTGATTTATCGGACTGTTTCGTTTCGGTTAATGCGCCTTGTAATCCACTTTTTATAGTGTGAAAAATACTAATAATACGGCATTCCAGGAAAAAAAATGGACCAAAGCACGAACTTTCAGGACATTTTTGGACCATTTTAGAGTGAGAATAAGCAAAAAAAAAGTCCAGGCAGACATTTTGAGGATTAAGTTAAAAGGCTGCAGAGCTCTTTAACTGATATGTTTTCAAAGTAATAAACTTTTTCTTGGTTTCCGTCAGTCCAGCATCTTTCACCGAGCTGTTTTTACCTTGACTGGGTTCAAGTTGGTGCTCATGATGACTTTATGGAGCGGCCCTGCAAGTTTAGGCGGCAGCTTCGGTTCCTTCTCCAGACCCTGAGCCCTGGTGTAATAATCTAATCTGGCTCGGGAGAAGAAGTTGTTGATGACAGTGACGCAATCGTGCTGCCCTGAGGAGGGAGAATGAAAAGAGATTATTATGTTCAGTCAGACTAAATTAAATGTCATCTCTCTTTTGCTCTAAACCACCAAGACATTTTTTCTAGTGTGTTCAGAAGAAGAGGGATCTGTGCTGCTTTGTCTTTGTGTGTATGGTGATATAAGACTCAAGAGCACTGGAAGTCACATCCAGACGTACCAACAAAAGCCGCCATCTGTGCCGCTGTCCTGCCAACAGAGTTGACCACGTCTGTTTCCGCCCCCGCGTCCAACATCATCCACGTGATATCAGTCTTACCTAACAAACACAGAGAGAGGAAAGTTTGTTTAACTGTTAAATTCAAACGTTAATGATACATTTTAACTGTCACGTACCTGAAAGGCCGGCAAACATCAGCGCCGTGTATCCGTGCTCGTGCTCGTTGCAGTTCACGTCCGCTCCGTGTTGCAGCAGCAGTTTACACATGTCTGCTTTTCCTTTGTAAGCGGCGTGCATCAGAGGGGTCATCCCGTACTGTGAATAGATGAGAAAAAAGCTCATTTTCACTATTCCGTAAGTAAAAATCTCACACAGCTTCGATTACTCAACATAACGTGTGTCCGAACACCTGATTTTGACAGGAAAACACTGACACAAGAGTGACAAAGAGTGACACACAAAGACGGGACATGAATTACGTCCTTCAGAGCTCTTCACAGAAACTCCTCAGTCCTCTTGTCCAACACATATGTCACTGAAGTGCTTTGCTTAAAAAAAACAAAAGTTGTTTGCTGACACACTTCTCCTTTGAAAAACCAACCTGAAACACTACAAAGGTTATAAAATACAACTTGAAATGTCAGGTAGTTACCTCATCCAGACAGTTGACTCTGACATCTTTACACCCCAGCAGCCTCGAAGCCTCCTGAACATTTCCTACAGTAAAAATAATCAAATAATTAGGGCTGAATGATTTGCAAAAATAATCTAATTAAAATATATTTTAAGGTTCCCCACCTCGTGTTTTGTTAAACAAACACAAGCAATAAATCACTCTTCATTATAAAGAGCACAATATTAGATGAATAGAATTAGGAATAAACAACTTTTAAAAAAGAGTTTTTTGATGCATTTGGTAAATTTGATTTCAATTACTACACTGAAGGGTTTGATGTTTTTTTTTCATTCTTGTTTTGAATAAGTAAAACATACATGAGGGAGAACAGAAGGATTTTTGTTTGGAAATAATGCAAAAAAGAAACTCTTTTTGCATAAAAAGTTGCTTCTCAAAAGATAAGATTATCATGAAAATTCACTTCTATTTGTTGCTCGTTGCAGAAAGTTAAACCCAGATATTATATACACTCATAATGCACATAGTGAATTATTTCAAGCCTTTTTTTCTTGCAATGTTGATGATTATGGCTTAAAGACTATGAAAACTCCAAAAATCAGTGTCTCAGAAACTTAGAATATTACATAAGATCAATTTAAAAAGGGTATTTTAAATTCATTAATATGCACTCAAAACCTTTTTTGCTACCAATAACTGCTTTTTGCCCATTTTAGTCACTTTTTAATAAATGTTTTCATTGCTTTTGGAATATTTTCCAAGTTTTCTCCCGATTATCACCCCTGTTTGCAACTTCTTTTTACCATTTTTGTCATCTTAAACTTACTTTTATTGATACTTATTTCTGTTTTCACCACTTTAATTGTTGCTCTTACAAAGGTAGTTTCCAACACTTGGCCTGTTTAATTGAGTAGGGTTTAATTACTGGTGTGGAGCACAAAACATCTTCTGCAAAAAAAATTAATCTGTTATCCTGACATATTTCAGATTTAAAAAAACATTGCACACTTTATGATTAGAATATTGTGGCAGGTCAACATGAGATTTAATTTGCAATTCATTGCCCAGCCCTGATGAGTATTATCACAATATAAATACCACTGACACTGTTATTATTAAATCTGCTGCAACATAATCCTTTAATTTACAGTGCATACACTTTCACAGATACAACAATATAATGCAGATTTTATTGCTTGAAAAACATAAAGATTTGCAGTTAAAAGCTTGCACACACTTTGCAAACAGCTACAATTCAAATACTGTGATTTTTACAGTATGCTGGTCTCATTTTCCATTCATAATAATAAATTTGACAACTGTGAACTTTTGCATGCAACAAAACTTTGAGCATCCTTGCAACCAAAGCCTGAAAATACTCCAAGCTTCTGTAAATATCATATTATAGTCATCTGTATTTATGTTTCTGTCTCAGCCCCTAGTAGTAATGCAAAGTAGTTACTTGCAAATTCAACCAGGTGTTTTTGCCCACAATTAAAAACATGTATGTAAAATGAAAAAGTCAGCTTTAAGAGCACAGCTAGTCTTAAAAACATTGTCAAATGACATTGACAGAGCTAGGTTAAATGTCATTACTAACTATAAAAGTATGAGTTTGTAATTTTTAGTGTAATTAGATATTATTTTGACATTTTCAGACCATAACCTCAAAAAAACAAATGGTTCAAACCCTTGTGTAGTTTCTAGAAGGATTAGCGTTAGCCGCAGAAGCTTACCTGCAGTTATAACTTCAAATAATTCCTTTTCGCTGGCAGATAAATCTCCTTTCTTTGGAGCAGACATGCTGAAGATGTGTAGTTTGAATTCAAAGGAAAACAGCGCTGTTAAAAAGGTGAAGTTTCTCTGTAAAACTGAGCTTTCTGTGACTCAAAGACACTAATGATGCTCGGGCATGGAGGCTAACAGAGCTGTCACCTGGAATGTTCCACTGAGTACAGTAAGAGGGGGGGGAGCGTAACGGCAAAAATATGTACTTTCTGTCTTTTAAAACGCTTAAACATCCATTAAAATCAATAAAATAATTTATTTAAGATATCTGAAACAAAAATAAATAATAAAATTAAACCATACAGCCTGAAAAGTATCTGAAACACATTGGAAATCACCCCCGCTGAGTCGTTCAAATACTGTGTTCCACATCGGTCTCTGTAACGTTCACAGCTGCACATGCGGCGTTGCCAGGTTGGACAAGATTCCGCACAATTAAGCTTCTTTTGAGCACTTTGTTGCCAAGTTGGGCAACTTTCCGCAGAATTAGGCTTCTTTTTAGCACTTTGGGATGAAAAATTGGATTAGACAGGTTGATACAATTTGGGCTGGTTATTAGAAAAGTATTCTGTAGAGAGTATTAACAATAATTAATACAATAGTTGCTATTTTTAGTGTTGTTACAGTCAAGAGCAGTCTTGAGGTCACATTTGGTCTCAGCCTTGTTTGCCTTTAGTGAGTGTTTCTTTTTTTCTTTTTTTTTTTAACTGCCATCCCGATGTCAAGTCTCATGCTCATGCACTTTCTTGCATTCTCTCTATTGCACATTTTCATTGCACTATTTAATTTACATTTTTTTTCTTTCTGCTTTTGTACAATTTTTCCTTATTTCTAATATTTCTATATTTCTAATATGGAGTTACTTAATATCTGTGTTTTTTATGTATATATTCGATATTTAATGTTTATTCATACTTGTTTTTTTGCACAAAGAGAGCACAGTTGAAACCAAAGTCAAATTCCTTGTATGCTTCTTGAAGATACTTGGCAATAGAGCTGATTCTAATTCTAATTCTTATTAAAGTTGAAATTTTGAGATTAGTGGTTAGATTTATGAGAATAAAGCAGAATCAAAGAAGTCAAAAGAAGTGATGTTTTAGGGCTAAATGTGGAGAATTGTTGTTGTTATTTGTGGTGTGACCAATTTTATAAATCACCCCCCGGTAATCCAACCCAAATAGCAAGCTGTTATAAAAAGAAGGGTCCTAGAATTAAGACTTATGTTAAAAAATACACTATGAGGGATGTGTTGACAAATTTGCAGTAGTTTACTTTGTGTTCAGTGTGACATGCAGCCTCCTTCAAGAACTGTTCAGTTTGACAGTTTGGTTAGGTGCTCCATTTGATTGACCTAAAAACCAAATAAAGGTTGATTTTCAAACAGGGAACCAACATTTGATGAGTATTTAAAGCACTTTTAGTGGTGCAAACAGGACTTAAAACTATAGGGTGGAGTTTTTATTGGGCAGGGACAAACAAACTTACTCTGATGCCTTTTTATGAGCTACTGAAGTGAACAAGACCATCAGCATAAAGACTGGTTGTTCATCATGTTTGTGGTTTATTTTGCTGAATTTTCATTGAAATCCTTCACCAGAAAACAGCCACAGCTCTTTATGGAAATCTCAGGAAATGATGGCGCTTAGACAAAGTCTGTATTAAGGCTGATTTGCAAACAGACGTCTTTGAGGTCAAGGTCAAGGGATTCATGAAAACAAACAAGGACCTGAATTTATTTAAACTTTTTTGACTTGTTTTTCTTTCAGCAGCAAATTCAGATGGAAACATTAACTTTAAAAAAAACCTCAGAAACAATGAAACTGGGATTTGGGTTTTGGATCTTTCTGTTGCTGCCTCTAACAAATAACCTTCATTCAGCCTTTATTTGAAGAGCATTGAAAAAGAGCAGCTCTCCATCAGCTAAACATAAAGAAACATTTACTTTGATTCATCTGCAAATTTACAAAGGTTAAAGCTGCAGGTTTACTGAAATGTTATTTGCAAATTACAAAAGTTTGTGAATTATTGAACCTTTTGCCACCTGTAAAATGATCCACACAGCTGATTTTTCAGCTTTTTTTTTTACTTGTTGCAGACATCAAATTCAAGATGAGTGAATATTTGCAAAAAAAAAAGAAGAAAAATGAAGTTATTCATTTGGATTAAACAGGATTTGCAAATCATTGTATTCTGTTTTTGTTTACTACTCTACACAATGTCCCAACTTTATTAGAATTGGGGTTGTATTCTATAGGTAAAGGTCTGTTAAAAGTAATATGTAGTTTGAGTATGAACTGAATTATCAAGGTTACAGCAATAAGAGAGCTTTAGACAATGCTTTTATAGAAATAAATCATGAGACATTGCATCTTCAATTACATCCTCTGACCCAACACTGCCTTAGTTTTCATTTAATTATTTATTTTAGCATTTCTTTCTAAATGCTAGAGAACAACACAGACGCTTGAAACCTCTGCACACCTTTAAATCAAACACATCTATTATTAAAGTATCACACAGATGTAAAACAATTCTGGTTTTAATATGAAATTCAACAGAGAGGCAAACCAAACATTTCAAAACTTGGTTCATCAAGGACTTGCTATACTACATGGAGGGAAAAATTCTTACATATCAATGAGTGATTAAAGTCAAACATTTAATTAAAATGTCAAAAAACTACCTTTTGCATCTTATGTGTTGGCTAATAAGAATCAAGTACAACTAAAATCTCCAAGTTAAAGTCTACAGACAGTCTTCCTGCTCCTTCAGTTCCTCCTTCCTAAAAACTCTTCCATCAGGCTGAGTTTTCCATTTTACGCCTTCAACATCTGTTCCATTCAGCTTCTTCTTTATCTAAAGAAACAAAACAGAACCTAAATGATCACGTAAAAAAATGCACAGATCCACATCCCAACCACCTTAAATGAAGAGAGCGTGTGTGAAGTGTCAGACTCACATGTTTCAGGATGTCCTCTGTCACTTTAGGGTTATTTAAATCCAAACCTGATTCCTTTGAGCTGATCTTCACTTTATAAAAGTGCATGTAAGCTGAAACCAAAAACACACACACACACTCATAAAAATACAGCCATGAAGACAGAGAAGCAACAACTGTCAGAGGAAAGCACAATTCATGGAAATATTAGCAAGCTCTTCATTCTGGAGGTGGAGGCTTTGCAGGGGTGGATCTATAGGGTGGGTGGGTGGGGGGGCCGCTGCCCACCCCTGACTGAATTGCTCCTCTAATGGCCTTTTTCCACTGACCCATCTTAGCCCTACTCTTCTCTACTCTACTGTCGGTCGCTCGGGCCCTAATTAAGTGGTATCACAGTAACTTTTACAATCTTAAATAATGCTATAATCAAAGACTTAAATTTGAAAGTAGAAAGAATGTAAATGTCGTACTTTTCTCATAGGAGCAGAGGAACGAGTGTTGCTGGTTGCAGTCGTGTTGTTCCCATCTACCATCTTCTCTCACTGTCACACATTCCTTTACATTGATATCTGTGTAAATGCCAATGCTTGATTTCCAGTATCTGAATGAAGATTTACTCCCGTGCGACCAAACCCAAGGATCCCTGAAGAGGCCGATGTACACTCTCAGGTCACCGACTACTTCCTGCAGCATCTGGCTTTCTTTCTCATTCCTCACACTGACCAGGTCTGTGTACTGACTCCTGCAGTGCTCTCGAGCTTGTTGCCAGGTCATTCTTCCAGAGCTGAGTATGTACTGTTGAAGACCTTGTTTTGTCACTAAATGAGGGGATTAACAGAGAAAAGAGACAGGATTCAAACTTTTCGTATCGTACACAAAAGTTACAAACTCTAATGTTGGAGCAGTCTGACACCCAAAAGTATGAGGGTTACTAAAGTTGTCACTAATCATTTTTACACTGTTTAAAGGTTTCATGAGTTCGTCTTCAGTTTGTTCATCAGCACTCACCATCAAAGCAAACTGCATAAAAAGCATATACGCAGTTTGTAACCTGAAATATCCCATTTCTGAAAGTACCGCAGTTGTGATCTAGACTTTCAGACTCCCACTTGAAGTTATCTCTCTCTCCCTCTTTGTAGAAATCTTTCAGTGCCAGAGACCAATGCCAACTCTTAATCTCCCCTTTGTGGAGTCCTATCCACACGCCCTGGCCGAACTGTCCCCCCACGGTTTCAAGAGCAGTTTGCATTTGTTCCAAGTTGTACATGGTGACCAAGTCTCCGCGCCGCTCTCTGCAGAAGCTTCTTGCTTCATCCCAGGTCTTTGCATCTTGGAAAAACTCATAGAGGATTAAACATGAGGACAAGGAACACAGGCCTGAGGGAGACATGGGAACAAAAGACACACATCTTCAAAAAAGCAGTGAAATGCTTCTTTAAAATCTATGGAAAAGGATCTATGAGAAGTGAGCAGTGTCTGTCTCATTGTGAGGTTTGGATAAGATGGAAAAGAGCTTCAAAGAAGATGATGCTGAGTTTATTAGTCTCTCTCACATAAGCTCAATTAATGATGTGAATCAGCCGTAAAACATAACTTTTGTTTCTTCAGTAGAAAAATAAAACTGACCTGAAAGAAGCAGGAGCAGATGAATTTTGTCCATAACTGTTAGAAACACAGAAAACAATATATTACCTTCACCCAGAGTTTTCACATTATGCATAAATGCATAATGAGTCTTCATGACGTTATAAACGTATTGATTTGTTATGAAGACTTTCTTGGTCGCACATTTTAGAAAGTGAAACCCAAGTATAAACCAGACTCATTATGCATTTAGTGAATTATTTCAAGCCTTTATATCTTGAAATTTTGATCATTTTGGCTTACTGATAATGAAAACCCAAAAACAAATGTCTCGGAAAACTAGCTGGTCCAGTTTGGTGTCCACGACCAACAAATGAGGCATAAAACGTGATAGCAAGCGCCAAATTTGAAGATAATTAACAAGGAGGAAAGAAAAGGAGGAAAAATAACAACAAAGACAGAGCTTCTGCAACAAGCTGCCACTGGAGTGGTGCTTAGTTACCAAAACATTTAAGGCGAAAGAATTTCTTCCCAGGTCCAGAAGGATAAAAAAAAGTCAAGTGGTAGACTCAAAAACTTTTCAACAGTGCTGAGTCTGAGGATCTGATTGGCTGTCTTTCGAAACGCAGGACAATCCTCGACTCAAATTAAATCAAAGAAAAGACACAGTACCTTTACACATCGTTTAAAAAAAAGGTATTTTGAGAAATCATTCATACCAATCCTACCTCTTGGTCTTTGGATGCTCATCTGTGAAGTGTCTTTGCATTTGCTCTGTCTCTTCAATCCTTAAATGTATTCAAACTCCTCAAGAAATTAGAATATATATTTGTTTATTTCTCAGACATCCCAGTACAAACCGAATCTAAGCGGTCCTCCACTGTCTGGATCATTTAAATTGATTATATGTGATTTGATTTGAGGTTTATTTTGAGCAAAATAAAAGAGAGGGGAAAAATGTGAAACAACAAAATCAAACAGTGGCATGTTGAAAAAGGAGCAGGAAGAAGTTTATCATGAACCAAGTGTCTGAAGTTGGTTTCATTTGCAAACACATCTTACATTCAAAGTAGCATCAACTAATAGTACTTAAAACAACCTCTTTAAGACAGACATTTCCATCAGTATTCGACAGAAAAATCCAGTAGTTTATAAAAAAAAAAAAAAAAAAAAAAAAAAAAAAAAAAAAAAAAAAAAAAAAAAAAAAAAAAAAAAAAAAAAAAAAAAAAAAAAAAAAAAAAAAAAAAAAAAAAAAAAAAAAAAAAAAAAAAAAAAAAAACCTCGGTAGTGTCACAAATGTGTACAAAATTTAAAGTCTAAATTGGAGCGGCATCATGGTAATCTGCAAAACAGTTTCTGTCAACAATAAGACAGAGTGGCACATCACAATTTCTGCACTTCCATGCAGTCTTCTTATTGCAGAGTTTACAACGTAGCCTTCCCTTTGAGGCTTTAGAGCCTATGTTTTCTGGATTACTATTTGCAGCATGAGGCATACAGAACAAACCCTCAGTGATCGGGGGGTCTGGAGTGGGTGCAACGACAGGAGAAGCTGGAGGGGATGAAGGGGCAGATGTAGGTGGAGTGGCAGGTTTAGGTTGTGTGTCTGGAGTTGCAGGTGTGGATGGTGTGTCTGGAGTTGCAGGTGTGGATGTTAGGCTTCCGTCCAGACAACATCCACAAAGTTCAGCAGCAAGAGTCTCCATGAACTTCAGGTGAGTGAGTGGTTCTTGCTGCTTCATCTGACACAGCTCTTTGTGTATAATGTAAGCGTTTGTGGCTGCAATGTCAAGGAAATGTTGAAAAATTATCTTGTACCACTGTGTCGTTCTTTGGCGCACAGAATAAAACTGGATCATCTGTTCAGGTAAATCCACACCACCCATGTGTTTGTTATACTCTACCACTGGTGTGGGTGTGGGGATGCTTTGTGTTTGCCACTGACCATCACACTTCACACGCCTCTGAACTGTTTCACCTGTGTAGGCAGTGTGAATAGTGGAGCAGACGGACACTTCTCGCCTGTGCATCCATTTGGTGAACAGCAGCGGCCCGTCTCTAATCCACCTGATGGTTCCTCTGTTTGACTTTTTGGTGATGGCATTCACTTTTGAGGATGGAGTTTGTCTTCTGTTGTCTCTATATGTACCACATGCATGCACCTTCAGAGACAGAAGCTCCTTGAAAAGCTTTGGGCTTGTGTAAAAGTCGTCGCAGTAAAGGTGATAACCCCTTCCCAGAGACATCTTGTCAATCAAAGTCATGACAGAGTCAAAAGAAAGTCCTTCTCCAGTGCTGAGGTGGGATCTGCCTGTGTAAACTTTAAAAGCAATGGTGTACCCATTGCTTGCATCAACTAAAACAAAAAACTTTATCCCATATTTTGTGGGTTTATTCTTCGTGTACTGCAGCATTTCCCGTTTTTTGATTCTCTCATCAACCACAATATTCTGTCTTGGATGGTAAAAAGCCCTGCACGCGTTCTTGATGTGATCGTACAATGGCTTGAGTCGATGTAAGGGGTCGTAGTTGGGAGTGCCTTTCTTCTTGTCGTTTTGGGCGTCTTTCTCTGGGTCGCTCATGTGCAGGTTCAAAGATATGGCCTGAAAAGTGGTCCTAGCCATGACAAAGGCTGGAGACATGACGCTGAAAAATGAGTCTTTTTCCCAGTACTGCGCCACTTCTGGCAACTTCAGGACCGACATATAGAAGAGGAGACCCACAAATTTATAAAATTCAGTCGGACCAATGTCACTCCACTTGAATTTTTTACCCTTCTTTATGTTCTTATCTGCCTGTTTGTTTGTGTTGTCACAGATGATGCTGACAGTCTTTTTATCAAAAAATGCCTTGAACAAGTCGGATGGGCTGGGGTTGTCCATCACCCCAAAGCCTATCACTCCAGGAGCTCGAGTATGGAAGAAGCGTGGGAGGGGCTCTGGGAGTGTATCTGCTTGTTTCTCTGTCTGCCATTCATTTGCATGTAGTGCAGCAGGTGACACAAAAGAGACAGCTGTTGTGTGGCCACGTCCACGCCCACTATGATCTCCATGGGCCGCTGTCCCCTCAGCCTCGGACTCTGAGCTGGCGGATGACGGTGGTGGAGCCAACTGGGATTGCCCATCTGACACAGGAAGGTCCTTGTCCTCATCTTCAGATCTACAAGAAACACAGTTACTTAGAAATGAGGACTGCAGATGGAACTAGACTGCATTCCTAATCCAACACTCTTCCCTGGTGTTTTCAGGTGACGCCATAAACTGTGAGGTTGGCCTTGTTGGAGGCACTGTCACAATAGAACCAAATTGAACTCACAGGTACGGGTCAACAGGATCATTGTTGCACAAAATGGTAGACTGTCATCGCGTTTTTTTGGCTCAGACTTTGGGTCAGACCAAGAAAAACATCTCAAATATCTTGGACTACCAAAGACTGTCCTAAATCAGAGTGAGGAGAGCAAATAATTTTCTAAAGAACGGAGGAGATTGAAGCTAGCCGAGCTCCACCAGGATATGACAAGTTGAAGAAGGATTTTTATAAAAGAAAAAAAAATCCACAAAAGAAACTGTTTGCATGTACAGGTACATCTAAAAAATTATAATATCATGACAAGGTTCAATAATTTTTGTCACTCATTTTGGGAGACAAAACTCAGACATGAAACACGCTATTTCACTGGCCAGCGTGACCGTGCCCTAATCTTTGTTTAGATGACCTTGTAGTGTTTTAAAAGCAGAGATTTATTCCTGCATTACTTGTGGTAGTTGTGACTTTATTTTTCCTGCTATCTACTGTGTGGAGTCCACTCATCTGGGTGCTAAACACCAGTTTTTGGCTCCTGGAGCCAGTTCTGTGTTGGTGGAAACACAACCAACTGGGGCTAAGTCATCTTGCTATGATCCAACCCATAGACTGTATAAAACATGGACGTAGTCTCCGTGACGTCACCCGTCTGTTACTGCAGCTCAGTTTTGAGGTTAAACGGCGGGCACGGCCATATTGGAAATGGGACGAGTGACGAGTGCCCAAACTCACAGCTATTGGGCGCCCGTCAGTCACGTGATCTGAGCTTTGACTCTGATTGGGTAAGCTCTCGATCCTAATATCTTCCAAACGGCCGAGTTAGAAAGAAATTCACCCCCCTCACAGTGTGTGCCATTAGTGAAATCAGCGATCCGGACGGGAGACAGAGTTAGTACCAGGCTTTAAATACGATAATTTCAGCTCTGAAAACGGCCTTTTTCCCGTCTGCTTGTACAGGACTTCCGGTGCTTCTGGAGCCAGCCTCAAGCGGTCACTGGAGGAACAGCAGCTTTTTAGCACTTCCGCGTTGTCTCATTTTTTCAGATCGGGGGTTACAGCTTGGTGGAAACACAAAGAACTGGGGCTAAGTCATAACCTTGCAGAGCAGATGGAGCTGCCTGGCGTTTCTGAAATCCTGCAGATCCATCTCGCTATGATCCAACCACAACCGATTTCACCCGGTCCAATATTGACCGGACCAATCAGAGAAGAGAGGCGGGAGCTGTAGGAGCTGCAGACATGACGTCAGCGGGAAGCGTCTGAATGTTTGAAAACAATGGTGGAGTGTGAAGCGGTCTTCGTGGACGCTGCGATATCTGCAGTTTTACCAGAAATAGACTCAAAAGCTTCTCTAAATGAAGAATAGAGAACGTAACTCAAAGCCTGTTTGATGGGAAACGATGATTTTGCTCTTCATTGGTCCGGAGAAGAGCAAAATCACACTAGTGAAATATCTCTGTAGCGGATATATGAACTTTCTATCTGGTGTCAGGTTACAAATCTGCGACGTCACCGTGGCTTGATGTGGATTTGTCTGTGATGAGCACGTTGTCCAATCACCAGCTGCTAAATTATTTTAAGTCCCGCCTCTGAAAGCACTCTCTAGCGCCCCAATACCCAGATGGACTAGAGCAAGGGTTCCCAAACTTTTCAGCCTGTGACCCTCAAAATAGCATTGTTAGAGACTGGCGACCCCCTGCTGTGGTACGACACTAATGGGCCAATCCAAAAACAGGCATAAACAAACAAAAAAACCCTGAGGATACTTAATTTAACACATCGGTAGAAAATTTACAGACTAATGTGCACTTTGCTGTGTTCACTGCATCAAACTTTAACAAAGAAATGTGAAAAACCAATAAAACATTTTCTGTTGGCATGATTTTATATTATCCTTAACCCCTATTTTTGCTTTTATTCTTACAATAATGGATTAAATGTGGAATTGTTCATGGTTTTCGATTTTGGGACACATTCCCCGAGCCCCTATCGATGTCTCGCGACCCCCCAAAGGGTCCCGACCCCCACTTTGGGTACCACTGGACTAGTGAGATATCACCATGATGGATATATGAAACTGTCCATCTGGCTTGTCCGGTTAGTTAAGTCAGGCACCAGTCTGGAACCAGCACTGGCACCAGTGGAAAAGGCTGTATTCATCATTGAAAAACCGCAATAACTTTAAAAGAAAAAAAACAAAGAAACAAAAATCACAAATACCTGCAGCTAAAACTTGCACTCACCTGTCCTCGTGTCTGTCTTTCCCCTCCAAATAAAATTCTTCTGAGGAGCTTGAGAAAGTGTCCGGAGCTGAAAATCCAACTTCTTCTTCTTCATCACTGGACTGAGATTTTCCAACCAGACTCTCAAGAAATTGGTCTGAAAATCGCCGTTTCTGCGCCATTTCTCGTTAAAAACACACTATTATAGAATAAATGACTTGCTAAATTGGCTTCTCACCAATCTTCACATTTTCTGTCTCATGTTTCGGAACTGCACGTTTTGATTTAACTGCAGTTTGCCGGGGAAAATCTTGTTAACTTTGCCCTGCACTGAGTCTTGAAGGCACCATAAAAAGGCGTACGGCGCATGCTCATTGGTGCTGAGCGGCTCTGGGCAGAAATGTGACGCCTGCAAGACAAAACCATGAGAAACAAAACTCAGCTAAATAAACTGAACCGGAAACTCGCCCAGGGCCGAAAGAAGCACGAGGTGTGCAAATAAAATAAAAAATTAAAAAAATTATATAAAAAAAAAAGAAAAATTATCAAATTAAATTAATTAAAAAAAAATTGTTGTTGTTACATACTAAGCCAAAGAAAACTGTTTTTTATACATATGTCGATTTTCAAAGAAGCTATGAGAATCAAAGTAATGATGATTAAATCCTCTCCGGTCTGTTCAGGTGTAAACATGAATATTTTTGACTGTTCTATATTGTCTTTATTTGTTTATTTATTTATTTTAGTACTTCTTTGTTATCTTTACGTCATTTATTCATGCAATTTTTTAATCCTACTTTTTTCTGACCTAATTCTAAAACTATTTTCGTATCTTTTCCTTGCTTTTAATGTTGTTTATGGGTTTTCTACAGCCAAACGTTGGTTTGTGAACTTTCATTTTATTCTGATAATTAAAAAAAGATAAACATGTTGCTGAGCTATTTCACAGATCAAAATCGCAACCTTTTTTTTGTCTTTTGCAGTTTTTGGATTTAATTTGGTTTCTAAATATCAGTCATTTAAAAACAAGTAATATTTTGATCCCACTGGTGGGATTTGGGGTCCTGAGGGTCAAAGACTAAAAGACAAACTAGAGCTTTTCCAGAAAATAGAAAAGATAGAACAGTGTAAGCTGAATATGTGACAGCTTGCCGTAGAGCCAGACAGGCTTCTGTAAAAGATGTTTCACAAGTTTTTATTAAGTTAAACAAAAAGCCATTCATATATTTTTAGTAAACTGCATATCTCACCTCTGCAAATGTGCATTTCATAAAATGAGTTTAATCATACATGACTTACCTCTGTAGCTCATGAGGGGACATGAGCATCAGTTTTGTTATGTAGCAATACAAATAAAAAATCCACTCAGCTGCTTTAAGTCCTATTTACATCACTGAATGTACTTTGAATAACCACATGATGTTTCTGTTTGCAAAGAATCTTTTATTTGCTTCATGAGTAAATTGTATAGAGCTTCATTTCTGATGATTTTCTAACTTCTCCACTTCAGTGATGCTTGAAGGGAACAATCCCCAAAACTGTTAAAGGTAGGTAACAGTCACAACATGATTTTATTTTCTAATATACAAACCAAGTGAATCCCTATTGGTTTTAAAATCCAGTATAAAATGTGAGTTAGGGGAACTTTGCTGTAAAATAAAGCAACAGGTGGGCTTCAAACAATATTTCAAGAGAAACAAATCACAGAAGACGGATTAAAAGTAGTCATACAGTGAAGATACTCATTAAAATCTCCAAGTTAAAGTCTACAGTCAGAACCTTCCTGCTTCTTTGGTTCTTCCTTCTGAAAAACTGTCCCATCAGGCTGAGTTTTCCATCGAACGCCTTCAACACCGGTTCCATTCAGCTGCTGTTTGAGCTAAGAGAAAGAAAAAAAAAAAGTCACTTAAAAGAAATCTACGAATGAGCTTGGATCCAATTTTTGAGATCCATCCCTACATTTTTTTAAATAAACAGAACATGTGTTTAGTGTCAGACTCACATGTTTCAGGATGTTCTCGGTCACTTTAGGATCATTTAGATCCAAACTTGATTCCTTTGAGCTGATCTTCACTTTGTAAAAGTGCACGTAAGCTGAAAGAAGAACAAAAAAGGTCACTTCACAACACAACAAAACAGAGGTGGATTGATCGAAACAGTTCATCCAAATTGTAACCCCTAATCTGTTAACCACCTTGTGTATTTGATCCCTCAAGACTTCATCACCACCGCGCTCACCCACTGACATGGTTTCCAACCTTTATCTGGCCTTGACGTCATATTTACATCACAATTTCCCCACTTCCCCCAAGACATTTTCTTTCTGGAATGAATGTTTCAGCAATAGTATGTGGCTTCGTTGCCCTGGTAATGACATAAATCACCTCTAAGTCGCTTTAAGTGCCGCTCACTGTCATAACCAGTAGCGTGCACAGAGATTTTGAAGGGCAGGGGAAAAAGTAAAAAACAGCAAAGAGGACGCAAGGGGTCAATTTTTGATGTTTTGATCAGCTGAAAGGGCAGATTACTGCAGTTTTCCAACCGGGAAAGCATTTTAATATTTGTTTTTGTCCCCAAGAAAGCAGTTTAGTGCACATTTTGTCTCTAGGAGGGCACTTTTATTGTACTTTTTTCATCAGCTGCCCCCCCCCCCCTCTCAATACCCCACTGTTTTTTTATGTCATTATTTCTTCAAAATGTATTCATTTGATTTTTTCATGTGTAGCAGTAAGAAATCTTTCCCTTTTTTATTTCTGTTTTCCCCACTGACTGCATGTTTGTTTATTGGTTGAAGTGAGGGAGCACATGATCGTGGGCTTCAACCAAAATGAGCCAACTCAGATGGTTCTATATGCTGCATTTTGATCCAGGTTTATGCTCAAGAAAGTAAAAATATAGGAAACAGTTCTCGAAGATTGTGTGATGTTTTAATTTTACAAAGAATAATACTTTGTTTAGTCTTTGTTTTTTTAAATCAATGCCTGGACATTGCAGGCTAGGTTGAAAAACGCGGCTTTATGGTCCTGGATTTGCAGCCTATGATCTGCAGACACATACTCATAAACCCAGTGAACATTTTAGAATTATTTTGCCCTGAGTCGTTCTTCTTTGTGTGGTTGTTGGACTCTCTTTGAATGTTGTTTAACCCTTTATGGTTGTATTTTCTATAAGCTAACACTGTTAAATTATTGAAAATGTCATTAAAAAAATGTATTTTATTTGATCTACTGCCATCAAAGACTTTAATAAAGAGTAGGGAGAATGTAAATGTCGTACTTTTCTCGTAGGAGCAGAGGAACGAGCGTTGCTGGTTGCAGTTGCGTTGTTCCCATCTACCATCTTCTCTCACTGTCACACATTGCCTCACATTGACATCTGTGTAAACAGCAATGCTTGATTTCCAGTATCTGAATGAAGATTTACTCCCGTACGACCAAACCCAAGGATCCCTGAAGAGGCCGATGTACACTCTCAGGTCACCGACTACTTCCTGCAGCATCTGGCTTTCTTTCTCATTCCTCACACTGACCAGGTCTGTGTACTGACTCCTGCAGTGCTCTCGAGCTTGTTGCCAGGTCATTCTTCCAGAGCTGAGTATGTACTGTTGAAGACCTTGTTTTGTCACTAAATGAGGGACAGAACAGAGAAAAGAGACAGGAGTCAAACTTTCCGTATCGTACACAAAAGTTACAAACTCTAATGTTGGAGCAGTCTGACACCAAAAAGTATGAGGGTTACTAAAGTTGTCACTAATCATTTTTATTCAGTCTAAAGTTCGTCTTCAGTTTGTTCATCAACTCTCACCATCAAAGCAAACTGCATAAAAAGCATATCCGCAGTTTGCAATCTTGTATATCCCCTTTCTGAAAGTACCGCAGTTGGGATCTGGACTTTCAGACTCCCACTTGAAGTTATCTCTCTCTCCCTCTTTGTAGAAATCTTTCAGTGCCAGAGACCAATGCCAACTCTTAATCTCCTCTTTGTGGAGTCCTATCCACACGCCCTGGCCGAACTGTCCCCCCACGGTTTCAAGAGCAGTTTGCATTTGTTCCAAGTTGTACATGGTGACCAAGTCTCCGCGCCGCTCTCTGCAGAAGCTTCTTGCTTCATCCCAGGTCTTTGCATCTTGGAAAAACTCATAGAGTATTAAACACGAGGACAAGGAGCACAGGCCTGAGGGAGACATGGGAACAAAAGACACACATCTTCAAAAAAGCAGTGAAATGCTTCTTTAAAATCTGTGGAAAAGGATCAATGAGAAGTGAGCAGTGTTTGTCTCATTGTGAGGTTTGGATAAGATGGAAAAGAGCTTTAAAGAAGATGATGCTGAGTTTATTAGTCTCTCTCACATAAGGTCAAATAATGATGTGACTCAGCTGTAGATATACAGAACTTTTATTTCTTCAATAGAGAAAATTTCACTGACCTGAAAGAAGCAGGAGCAGATGAATTCTGTTCATAACTGTTAGAAACACAGAAAACAATGTTACCTTCACCCAGAGTTTTCATGTTTTATCCTCATGACATTATAAACGTATTGATTTGTTATGAAGAGGGGAAAAACTTACCTTGTGGGTTTAGGATGCTGAACTGTGAAGTGTCACTACATTTAGTCCGTCTTAGTTTCTTATATCCCTGTATGTATTCAAAATCTTAAAGAAATTAGAATATACATTTGCTTGTTTCTCAGAAGTTCCAACTGGCTGAAGCACCATCATCATCAATCATAAATCTGCCGTCTGTTTATTGTGCAAACTCATCCATCGCTCAAAGTAATGGTATGTAAAGATATGTTAATAACAGTGTCTACAGACGGTGACCAAGAGATCTAAAACTTAAATCTGAGGCGCTCAATCCAGAATGAAACACTCTTCTTATTTATTTTATTTTAAGATCGTAATGCAGTAGAAATAAAAACACTCATACTTTTTAGGAATAACTTACATTAGGGCTGAACAATTTGGAAAAATAATTGAATTAACCCCATATTACAATCGCAAAATATTGTACAATTATTTTCAGGTTCCTCGTTGTATGTACTGTTGAACAAACATAAGCAATACAGAACCACTCTTAAAAAAAGAGCTTCATTAAAAAAAAATACAACTAGAGATGAAAAAAAAAGTACAAAAAAGAATAGCTATTTTGATTCATATGGCAACTTTGATTTCAATGTCTCTTCTGAAGATGGATTTTTTTTTTATAAACCCAACTAAGAAACTTTATGTTCATCAACAAGTGCATCTCAAAAAATTAAAATATCATGAAAGAGGTTCAATATTTTTGATCACTCATTTCACAAGTGAAACCCAGATATTAACTAGACTTGTTGTAGATACGGTGAATTGTTTCAAATCTTTATTTCGTGAAATGTTGATGATTATGGCTCACAGATCATGCAAACACAAAAATCAATCTCTCAGAAAATTGAAATATTACATAAGATCAGTTAAAAGTTATCTATAAAAATGTAAACAGAATGTGATCTCTGAATAATATGTTCAAATATGAACTCAGCACCGGTTTTGCTACTCATCACTGCTTTTTGCCCATTGTAGTCACTGTTATCAACCATTTTTTGCTACTCTCTGACTATTTCTCCCAATTTTTGCCACCTTGAACTTATTTTTATGTCTACTTCTTGCTTTGCCACGTTTCACCACTAATATTGTTGCTCTTGCAAACAATTTCAACAATTTTGCTCTTTGGTTAGGTAACACTGGTATGAAGCATATATTATCTCCTGTGGGAAAAAAAACAAACAAAAAACTTGTTTGAAAAAAGTTATATCCGGTATTTTGACAAACTTCAGGTTAAAGAAATATTCCACAACCTGAGATCACAATAATACAGCAGGCCATTGGATTTAATCAAATTTGCAATTAATTGCCCAACTGTGACTTTTATTAAATCTAACTTCAATCCTAATTTTTATAAGTGTAAGTCTAATGTCCTCGTGATGTGCCAGCAAAATCTGACTGCTCTGTTTTAATCTGGATAATAGAGAGTCCTTCTTCATGAAGTGCCTCCATTTTTCAAATCATGCGATCAGATGAAGTCAAATGAGCCTTTATGCAGTTCTTAGGTAAATTATAAGCTCCATCATTTCCTGTGATTTCCACAAGGAGCTGTGGAAGTTTCTTAGTGATGGACTTAAATGACGCGTGAGATGTGACATCAGTAACGCCACAGTCTCTGCAGCTGCCGGGTTAGAATAAACCACAGACACTAACAACTACTTGGCTGTAAACACACTGAATCAGTGTTTATAATATGTCCAGGCCCTACAAGTGTACAACCAAAACCAGGAAACGCTCCTCAGACAAGTTAGAAACATCTCAGACGTCTTCATTTGAAGTCAGTGCTTAAGCCCTTTGCTGTAGAACATGTAAACACAGACTGATGGAATTACATTAACTACTATTAATGGTCCACAGCAGCTTTCCGTCCTGTTTGCACCATTTAAAATGTTTTAAATGATCCTTTCCATGTTCCTGTTTGCAAATGACCTTTTATTCGATTTTTAGGTAAATCATGCAGAGCATCATTTCTGATTATTTCCGAACAAAGGATGTGATTAGTTGATGTTATCGAGGCATGAAAGAAGCAACCCTAAATACATTTAATGGTTGGTTACTTGAGGTAAAATAAGATAAGGTACTCCTTTATCCATCCCATGAGGGGGAATTCAAAGTCACAGCAGCAATGCAAGAACATTTATGGTGCAAAAGTTCCAAGAATAAATACATATAATAATTTATCTGGAGTGAGGGCCTGCATTTCCTTTCAGCAAATGCAGGATGTTGAGATGCTGAGCATCAGCATTTCAATATAATAAGTGTCAACTGAAAAAAAAACAACAAAGACAGACAGACAAGCTGCCACTGAGAGGCACTTAGAAAAGTAGAGGTAGAAAATGATTGATTAATCAATTAGTGGAAAAGTCCATCAGAGACAGCAGCTTGTCTATAATTCTTGTCTTGTCTTCTAAACCTCCACAGGGTCCAGGACTGAACCGAACTTCTTCACCAGTCTGTTCAGTCTCTCTCTCCTGCTTCCTGTCCGATCACAGCCGGTGAATTCCTTCCAGTGTGGTGTTGTCTCTGATGTTGGCATCATTAGCCATGCCTCTGTGATGAGCATGATGCTACTCTGCCCTCTGGTTTTCTCTCTGGTGCTGGGTTAGCGCCGTTAGCTGGTCCAGATTTTATTCTCCATAGTGTTGAATGAAGGACAGGTCGATGTTGTCGCCTACCAGCCCACGCAGCAGAACCGGCACGTCGTCCTGACTCCTTCTCCTCAGCTCGGGCCTAGCACCCGTTAGCATTGACATGCTACGGGCTCTTAACAGCTTATTCTTCATTTATAAACAATAACCAGTTTGGTGTCCACGACCAACAAATGAGGCATAAAACGTGATAGCAAGCGCCAAGTTTGAAGATAATTAACAAGGAGGAAAGAAAAGGAGAAAAAATAACAACAAAGACAGAGCTTCTGCAACAACCTGCCACTGGTGCGGTGCTTAGTAACCAAAACGTTCAAGGCATAAAAGAATTTCTTCAAAGATCCAGAAGGTTATGAAACAAAAATGTCAAGTGGTGGACTCAAAAACTTTTCAACAGTGCTGAGTCTGAGGACTCAAATTAAATCAAAGGAAAGACACAATACCTTCACATATAGTTGAAGAAAAAATGTTATTTGGACAATTCACATGTACCAATCCAACCTCATGGTCTTCGGATGCTCATCTATGAAGTGTCTTTGCATTTGCTCTGTCTTTTATATCCTTAATTGTATTCAAACTCTTTAAGAAATTAGAATATGCATTTGTTTATTTCTTGAACATCCTCTACTGCCTGGATCATCACCATGAACCCAGTGTCTGCAGTCTGTTTACTTTGCAAACGCATCTGCCATTCAAAGTAGCATCAATAATGTTCAAGAACGAATGTACTTCAAACAACCTCTTTAGATTCAAAACAATCCCGGCTATAGGCTTTAACAAAATTCAAAAGCTTTACATTATGTGACGCCTGCAAGACAACACCATGAGTGATAAAACTTTTTTTTTTTTTTTTTTTTAACAAACTCAAGCAAAACGTTTTTTTTTGTTTGTTTCTTTTTTTTAATGCAGAATATCAAAGAAGATACAAGACTCAAAGCGATGTTCTGACAAGGTGTAAAGACGAATTTTGTCTTTTATTTATTTTTCTGTTCAAATTTTTTCCTACTTTTTGTTTTCTGGTCCCAACTCTTGAATTTTTTTTCTTTCTATTTCATTGCTGTATCTTTTCATAACAGTACCTTGCAGTCAATTTCGTTTATGGTTTTTCTACTGCCAAATGTTGGTTTGTGAATTTTCATTTAACTTTGATCATTCAAAAAATATATAAACATGCTGCTGTGCCACAACAAAGATCAGAAACACTTTTTTTTTCAGTTTTTGGATCGAATAAATGATTTCTAAATTTCAATAATTTAAGAATAAGTACAATTTTGATCCCACTGGTGGGATTTGGGCTTCTGAGAGTCTAGAAAAAAAAAGAAAAAAGACAGACCAGAGCTTTTCCAGAAGTGATAGAATAGAAAAGAATAGAATAGAATAGAATAGAATAGAATAGAATAGAATAGAATAGAATGCTGTTAGCTGAACATGTGACAGCTTGGAGAGATCCAGTCAGGCTTCTGTAAAAAATATGTGTAACACAGTGTTATTAAGTGTATTAAGAATTAATAAAGGATAGATAGATAGATAGATAGATAGAAAGATAGATAGATAGATAGATAGATAGATAGATAGATAGTTAGTTAGATTCAGTAAACCTGCTTTTTTAACATCTGCAAATTTGCATTTTGAGGCACAAAAAATGAGTTTAATTATAAGTGACCTACTTCTGCAGCTCTTAAAATAAAAAAAAATTTAAACTCCTCTTGGCTGTTTTAAATCCTTTAAAATCATTGAAAGTATTTTGAATGATCCCACAATGTTTCTGTTCGCAAGACATCTTTGTATTTGCTTTATAGGTAAATTTTGTTGAGCTTAATTTACTTACCTGATCCATTTGATGATGCTTGAATCTCAAAGACTATTAGGGGCAGGTTATAGTCACAACATCATTGTTGTTAATGTTTTTTTTTTTATATTTTATTCACAAAATGTTTATTATATATTATTAAACAAACAAATCTGATTCATTTAACTAGCCAGTTTAGATATCTATTGATCAAAAAGAGGCTCTTTTTTGTTATTTTTTCCTTTAAATGAGGTTTGGCTGCATTGACTTCATCCTCAGTTTCACTCCAGTCCAACAGAGGGCAGTGACGTTCACATGTCTGACGTCATGACGCTGTAGAAAACACTTCCTGGTGTCTCATTGCTGAAGAACTGAAATGAAACTGAATTTTTCTTCATGTGTGAAGAATATTGTTCTTTAATTGTAGGATTTAAACTCTGTGTGTGTTTGCAAGGAGCCGTTTTGGTCACGTGGGACTAAAGGTGAGTGTGTGATGGTGACAAAGTCAACAAAGAAGGTAAAAAAGTCAGTTTTCAGGTGGGTTTAACTCCTGATTGAAACTCCAGGTACAAGTCTGCAGTTTGAATACAAAACCTAAAATGTAAAACAGTATTTATTACTATAGTCAGAGTATCTGAGGAGTTTTTGTCTGTAGTTTTCATCATATATAACAACAACATCTGGACTTATATGAAAATCACTTTAGCAAATGTCCTTGATTCATAATGAGGTCTTCAGCTGAGTATGTGAAAAAGGTAAAACACCTTAGTATATATAAAAAATGCATACAATTCCACCAGAAAGCTTTGAAACACATGGATTTTAATGTGTAGTGAGGAGTAAACCATTATGTTTACTCATTAATTCTGATTTTCTAATTTATGATTCAAAAATACATATCCTCACCTTTATCAATTCTGGTTTTATGCCTTTTTTGTATATAGTAATTTAATTTATACAGTAATTTACATATACAGTAATATCTGAATTTCCCTCTGGATCAATAAAGAATCCATCTATGTATCTCAACTCTTAACACACTTAAAAATATTAAAATGTTGGCTTAAGTGCTCAACACAGTCCTAAATTATAAATCAGTAATAAAACAGTAGTAAGGCGAAACAATTTTTAAAAAATCAGGAAAAGTCAACATCTCATATTGAATTAAGCCAGACAGAAAGAAACATGTTTTGAGGGAAGATTTGAAGTAAGAGCTCAAGTTTGCCTTCCTGTTGTGCAAAGGCAATAACACGACTTGAAGGGATGAAACTAGCCTTTTGCCAAAGTGTATTTGAGGTCAAGTAGAATACACTTTTGTCTCATGAAAGAACCATTTAAATAAGTTATGATTCTCATAGAAAATCATTGGATGTAAGTCATTCAGTCTCAGTGTTAACTCTAAAAATGTAGATAAAGGTTGATCCAACATGGATGAAATATTCCATGATTTAATACATCATAGTTTTAAATGTAAATTTTCTTCACTCAGTTATAAATTACATATGTGTACAGTTCATGTGAGTCTAGTCATTAAACATACAAGCATTAGTTAATGACATTAGCACTTCTCTTGCCATATGGAATGAATTCTGATTGTAACAAGTGTCTGTAGCTTGAAAAACTTGTAAAGGAGCTGCACATTTCAACTGGAAATATCCTCGAGTTTCTTCTGGATAGCAGACAGGAGTATGACCTCTCTCATACCAGCAACAAGACCCTGTGGAACTTTACTGACTAAAACAGAAAGGAGTTTGTAAACACCAGGAGTTTGGATCACAAGAAGGGCTCAGGAGGGAAAAACCAAATCTCACGACTGAAGAGATTTGTTGAACAAGAAATAGAATGGGTTTAATAGAATGTGAAATATAAAATAAAAGATGATAGTTCCTCCTATGATGTGTGAGTATAGAAGATTCAGGTGTAAAATGCATCTCTCAAACAAAGTATCAACATGCTGCTGAACCAGAATCTCTTCTTCCTCTTCATAATCTGTTTAGCCCTGAGTGGAGATGAAACAGGAGTACCAGGACCTCATCCTGCAGGCGTGTGGAGCCTCATCCCTGCGTGTGGGTGAAAGCATCCAGACTCTGTGGAGCGGTTACGGGGAGATCGTCCGGCTGCACCTGGAGGGCTGCGACCGTCCCTCTGTGGTCGTCAAACACGTCAAGTTTCCCACGGAGGCTGAACATCCCAGAGGCTGGAGCACGGATCGGTCTCACTCACGCAAAGTGAGATCCTACCAGGTGGAGACGCACTGGTACCAGAACTATTCCACCAATCAGAGCTGTCGGACCCCTGCATGTGTAGCTGCTTGTTCACAGGGAGATGAGATGCTGATCGTGCTTGAAGATCTGGAATTGGCAGGTTATGAACTAAGAAGGTACGAGTAAAGCGCACATTAATCTCTTAAGACCCAGTGTACACATACGGAGACACGGGTCAAGTTTTTGGTGATATCAACACATTACACCCATTTCAGTGGAAACAACTGTGTTTAGGACTTTTTATCTTCTTATAGTAATGTTCTATCATGTCATTTTGACTTTTTATCATTTCACTTAAACTTTTCAATTCTTAGCTTTGATTTTGAATGCGTACTTGTACAATTTATCTCATAATTTTGACTTTTTAAACCTCCTTTTCCAAAACTTTTACCCGATAAATGTGAAATTTTATCTCTTAAATTTGACATTCTGTCCATACTTTTGACTTTGTATCTCTTCAATTGGACTTTTTCTTCCTTTATATCAACTTGTAATCTCCTCATTTTGGCTTATCTTTCAATTCAAAGTTTTTAATTCCTTATTTTGTCTTAAAATCTATACTTGTGACTTTTTTTCTCCTATTTTTGACTGTTTAAATCTCTGTGTTGGGGATTTTTTTGCCCATAAATGTGTCTCTTTATTGCTCGTTTTTCATATTCTATCCATACTTTTGACTTATTATTGAACTAATAGCCAAACTCCCCGTTCAAAGACCAAATTAAGTTATTATACTCATTAGGTCATACTCATCACAAATTGCAAAGAGGAATAAAAAAATGTATACCAAACAAAAACTCAGGTCTCCTAGAGGTTAAAATACAGTACAGAAGAGATATCGTAAAACACTGGTGTTCAAACTGGGGGGCTGAATAAGTTATAAAAGTTAAATGGTTAAGTTTTTAATTCATCAAGAGGAAAGATTTGTTTTGAATATTATTGTAATTCTTGATTTTGTAGCTAAAATGTTAAGTTGTTTAAAAGACTTCATTACCCAGAGTGCACCTTGATGAAAACAGAGAATTTGGCAGGACTTTAGCATAGAAAGCAAGCTGTAACATTCACAACGAGTTTTATCTTTAGTCCAGAGTCAAGCCTCTTTATTTTATACATAGATATGTAATTTTCTACCGCATACAATTGAGGCCTGAAAATAATTTCATCTACATAAAGGAGTTGCTGCAACAAAAGGTTGGGAACTGCTGGCGTAAAAGATGGTGACTGATAAATTAAACTTTATTCTTTTCTTTGTAGGACGAGTGTAAAGGACAAAGAAATCAAGGCGTGTCTCAGCTGGCTCGCCCACTTCCACGCCCTCTTCCTCGGCGTGGCCCCTGAGGGCCTCTGGCCTGTCGGTACCTACTGGCATCTTGAGACGAGGCCGGACGAGTTGGAGGCGATGGATGATGCTGAGCTCAAAGCAGCGGCTGGAGACATTGACAGAATACTCGACGAATGCAGGTTTAAAACCATCGTTCACGGAGACGCTAAATTAGCCAACTTCTGTTTTCCCCACAGTGGACGTGATGTAGCCGCTGTGGACTTCCAGTATGTCGGTGGAGGCTGCGGGATGAAGGATGTTGTGTATTTTTTAGGGAGCTGCATGGAAGAGAAAGAGTGTGAAAGGAAGGTACCAGGACTATTGAACTACTACTTTGCAGAGCTAAAGCAGGCTGTAAACAAAGATGTGGACTTTGCTGCTTTGGAGAAAGAGTGGAGGGAGATGTTTGCGTTCGCTTGGACAGATTTTCATCGTTTCCTTCTGGGTTGGATGCCTGGACACTGGAAGATCAACTGCTACAGCAAACAGTTGACCAAAGAAGTTCTGCAAAAACTGAAACATGGGTCAAAGATCTCGGGGAATTAAAAGTTTTACAAGTGTGAATCTGATAACCTGTAAATAAATCGCTGACAAACACAAACTCATGACTGAACTTCATCTGTGTGTCCTAAAATGTACCTGAAAGAACAAAAATAGTATTGAATATGAAGGGGAATTGACTTACAGGCTGTGGTTGGTGTGTGTTTCATGAAAGGAAGAGAGAAAAGCACGTACCACATGTACAGTGAGATATTTGAAGCGTCAGGTTAAGGAAGTGGTGTGAGACAGACACATTTTGTTAACCTGCTGCTTATACTGATGCAGCCTGTGAGAAAGAGAAAGTTTCATCATCAAAAGTTGATTGTTAAAAGAGAAATACATTTACAATTGAGATTTGAAAAATGGTAATAGATTCCTGTCTCTGTCTTCTTCTGCATCTCTCAAATTCAAATTCAAAAATAGCTTTATTGGCATTAATAAAAAAAAAAAACATTGTTGCCAGAGCATAACAACCAACAGTTATATTCAGATCTGTATATTTACATAGATTGGGTATTATTTGGGAAAAATTGATTGGATGTTGTCATGAGTGAGACACAATGACAAAGGTACATCTACGTACAGCTCACATCAAACAATATCAACAAAATCAAACCATAGCAATGATAGTCATGCATGTAAAATTGATGTTTTTATCTCATGGCAGAGTGTAACATATGGCGCAGCAAAATGTGTAAATTGTGGATCTTCTCCTGAACAGCGTTCCTGCACTTTGGCACATATTTTTCTGTTATGTTGAGTCTGCTGCTGTAACCTGCTGTAGGAAAGTGTGTGAAATTTGTGTGTGAACATTCATCATGACACCCTGCCGGGTCAAACAGAGTCTAGATTCAAATTTGTATAAGACCTTTTTCTTTCTTTCTTTTCCTTTTTTAAATTTTATTTAAAGTTAACAACAATAACAACAATAGTCACAAAAAGGTGTATAAGTAAAAACACTCATAGAAACAGAAAGTAGTCACAACAAATCAAAGCAAAGCAAACAACACAACAAGGTGAGCACAATAAAACAAATCATAAAAAAAATAATAATAAAATTTAGGAGTTTTGCCCATATAAGGGCATAGCGTCCTGACTGGCATTCGCTTCTTGTAGCTGTTTGTCAGGAGGCTGATGGCCCGTTTCTTTGTCTCATCCAAACTGAAACAAAACTAGTTTGAGTTCAACGTTTCCAATACGGGCCCCGTTGACAATATAGGCTTCAAAACTCAGTATCAGTAAAAAATGGATGATGTCATGAAGACCACGCTCAGATATAACACAGTCAATGATCAGCACAGAACTTTGATCACATCAACACATTTTCATTTAGTCTCATATCTTGAAATAATATAAATAAATAAATAATATATTTTTTTGGACTTGTCAGGTAAATGTGGCTCATATTAAGTCTATCATAGCAGTTTTTTTTGTTTTTTTTTACAACACTTTCAGTTTTCAAATTTCAGTTTTTTGCAGTGCAAACACGTGTAAGGACTAACAGTAAAGCGATGGTATCTGACATTAAAGTTACAGATCACAGATTTGCTTCTGTTTAATCCAGAGTTTTGTTTTCAAATTGAAAGCTTTGGAGTCAGTCAGTATTTTCACTTCCAATTCAGTCTCCAACTACATTTATATAACTGGAAAAAGTTCAATTGAACCAAATATTAGGACGTTAAATCTTAAGTCAAATCTTATCTTGGATTCAAAGAGTATTTTCAATTAAATTCATTAATTACAACAAGGTTTCAGGGAAATAAAAAGTTTTTTTTTTTTTTTTTTTAATTTATTTCGAACATTTCACAATATACAAACTCTCAATGAGGATAGTAAAAACAAGGTACTTTCTGTTCCACAACATAACAGAATGGAACAAAATTAAAGTAAGAAAAAGAACATAACAATCTGAAGACAGAGGGTTACATAATTATAAAGGCATCCATAAATAGAGAAATCAAGCAGAGTGGAGACAAAACAAGGTTCAGTGTAAAAAACTTAAGGAATGATAACAAAATTCAAGTACTCTAAAATTCTAATTTAGATAAATACATATGTGGTGGGGGACATAAGTTTGATTTTCATTTTGAATAGAACATCGTTTGAAAAATATATGAAAATAAATGTTTATCCATCTGCTATGTACAAAATTAAATACATGTAACTTGTAAATGCAAACATACACTTACCTATACATTGTAATCAAAAACATTAACAATTTAAAATTAAAATAAGAAATTGTGTGCTAGATCATCACAGATCAAAAATAATGATTTTTGTTGGTGATAAAATGATGTGATGACCTGCCTCTTTTTCTGATCAGCTGTTGAGAGGATGATGACGTATTTCCGGTCTCACACCCGACATTAGAACAACAAGAAGAGGCGAACCGAGGGGGCGACGGTACTAAAGGACTAAACAGGTAGATAAACACACCTGTCTGTTAGGAAAACCCGGTTTGGGTTGACTTTGTTGTCCCGAGGAACGTGTTGTCACAGCGGGAAGGTTTTACGGTTTAAACCGGATCATAGCGAAGCTAAAGCCGTTAGCATCAGAGCTAACCTGTTTGTTAGCTTCAGGATAAAGAGTCAAAAATATGAGCAGAGCTGATTTTTAAAGGCCTATTTAAACAGCTGAGCCTCAAAATATATGTTATAACTTATAAAAAAGCGCATTTAGCTGCTGTGAAAACACTAACCTGTGTGCTAAACTTGCTATTGATGAGTTATAAGTAGTTAGTTCGCTGTTTTGACAGTTCAGTGTAAATATGACGCAACGTGGCAGGTGTCAGGTGAAGTGGACGGACGCTCGTGACCTCTTCACCTTAAATACTCTTTCTGTTTGGAGACTTTAATGTGTGTGTAACCTTAAACCTTCACTGTATGAGTAGTTACTTTAAAGACTGCTGGTATTAAATCAAAAAAGAAAACAGACTCACACTCATGATGACTGGGTTTCACTTTCATGTAATTACACTTTAAAATATAGTTAGTCAAAAGCATCAATTCCTTCCTCTGGTGTTTTATTTGATTCTATATTCTCTTTTTTGTAATTTACATTTACTGAAAATCTGTACTCAAGTACAAGTACTGTTACATTGTTAGGATATTACACAATCACAAGTAAAAGTGCTGGTGTTAGAAAAATACTCAAGTAAAAGTACAGAGTATTAGTCTGATTATTAGTTACTTTTACATGGTGGTGTCACTGTCACCTCTCCTGATAGGGCTCTATATTTTGTGTTTTGCTGTACTAATAGTTAAAACAGTAACAATCAGTAATCATTAATAACTAATAAGGTAGAAAACAAGTGTTTTTCGCCAATTTTGTTTGATTGTTTTTATTTTTCTTTCATTTTCTTATTTAAAGTTTTTATTTCCTTATCCAGCAAAGGTCTCAGGCAGACAAAAAACAAAATTAGATGAGGTGCAGTTGCTGCCACGACTATTGATAGAATATCCATGAATACATTTTTAACTGGTTGAATTCTCAACACGAAATCAATCAGCGATCAATCATTAACATCCATTAACATTATTTTGCTCTGTTTTGTTTTTCATCCATATGTCCTGGTTTTCATTGGCTTGTTTGCTATCAGATCATCTTACTGGCTACAAAAATGCAGATAAAAGGTCGAGATATTGATGAAAATTGTACTCAGTACTCAACTATGATTTTAAAAGTAACTAAGAAGATTACATGACATAATGATAACTTGAGTACAAGTAAAAATATAGAATTGAAAATCTACTCTTAAAAGTACAAGTCCCTCAAAAAACTACTTAATTACAGTAATCGGAGTATTTGTAATTAGTTACTTCCACCCCTGGTTTTGCACATGTGTATGTAGTCATTGGCGACCATGTTGGCTTAACTTAATGTAAAAAAATATATATATATATAATCTCATATGAAAACAAGACAACATAAAGGGCATTGATGGGAGTTAATTTTCTAGTAGCAGCATTTCTGTTCCAAGTTAACTTCAGAATTATTTGTCCTTTTTGTTCCCTTTTGTAAATTCACTGTTATTCATCTTGAATAATATCCACTTCTCTCATTTGTGATCCATGTGTGTTTCCTGTAATATCAAGTGATTCGTCAGTTTTTCCCTTATATGGATTTCTTCTACTGCCTCAAGTCATTGATCTTTGGTTGGTGGATCTACTCGGCCCCATTTCCTTATATAGATTTTTTCACAGCTATCAATAGTATTTTTTTTTACCAATTATCAGTCCCTCATTTGTACAGATCCCTGTTGAACATTACACTCTTATGAACCAAGACTTGGAAAAAGATTTGAATCTGACACTCAATAACAAGGACAAAGCAACTTACTAAATATATTCAAAACTACTCTTTAAACTCTAGACACCAACGTATTCAGTTTAAATATCTCCACAGGCTACATTATCCTTGCTCTAAACAACACTATTTTTCTTATTTTTTATCCTCCTGTCTCTCAAAGTTGTCCAAAATGTAAAGGCACTCTTAGTCATCTTTTCTTACTCTGTCCTAAACTGCATCAGTTCTGTTTTTTTTTGTGTAGCTGTTTTGTGTTTGTATGGATGTTCTTGCTTTTGTTTCCCCCTCTGTTTCTTCTTGTAATTGTTCCACGTATACACACTAAGAATCTATAGATAGACATGTGCACCTCACTCATATTTATCCACTTTTTTTTTGCAGTAACCCAAACTGTCACCCCAGAGGAAATCCTGCCGATATCGTGGGAATCAACTAACTGTCACTCCAGATGAGGCCCATGTCTTAAAGGTGGGGGGGAAACCACATGCCCCCCTGCCCTGTTTGAGGTGTGTCTCTGAGCCCAGAATGGAGAGGATTTGAGGGAACTTTGTCCTCAGGTGATTCCTGAGTCACAACACTTAGCTCAACTGAGCTCAGATTCTCCAGAGACCATCCTCCTCGTAACATGAGCCATGGACTCTGGGGTCCTTGATAGTCCTGTTACCTTAATCATTAAGGCCCCCAATCAGAAGTATGAAGACCAGACCATCAACTGCTTCCTGAACTGGACTGTGGAGAGGCTGAAGAGCCACATCTCTAAAGTGTACCCCAGTAAGCCGGTGAGTAGCCCACAGGTCAAAGTTTTTCTTTTCAAACCGGTCTGTCGACATAATCTTCAGCTCTGTAAGCTTAGAGTGTTCAAAGAATCATATTACTCATACAATGCTCTGTGCACATTGTGAGGTTGCAATTATCTGCATTATGTTGGTTTTCAGAAGCAAACAGTGTCTCACACATCAGCTGAAAAATATTCCTCCAATGGTTGATGCCCGTGTTCCAGTACTGCTCGGTTTTTATGGCTATATTGTAGTCTTCAGAAGCATTATATCTTCTTTAATAGTATCAAAGTGAAGAAAAAATATAACATAAACAAATCACTTATTGTAATAAGCACTCACATTGAGTTTATGGGTGAAAATGTGAGGTAAAAATTCTGCTTATTCTTTTTTTTCCACTTTAAGTATCATATAACCCAAATAAAAGATAGAGCTGGGATTATATGCTTTTCTCCAGATTTGATTTTTAAAGATTTTTTTGGTGCTGATTTGATTTGAATTGCAATTCTACTGACGTTATTGACAATTTTTGTGATTTTCAGTCCACTTTTTTCAAAACCAATGAAAGAGTTGAAGAACGAGGAGTCATATCTTCCCCCTAAAAAATCTTTACAACATGTGCGTCACTTTTTAAGATTCATTCAGCAGCAATATATTTGAACCAGCTGTTTGTACTCTCTTTTTAAGAGCCTGCTTTGAAGAGTAAACTAATTTTTTACATTTACATAATAGATTTAGATACTTTTTTTTTTTTTAACCAAAAAAAATTGATTTAAAAAATTGTCAAACAGAAAATCCCAAAACTTGTGGAAATCAATTTTTTCACCCACCCTTATATAAGATGTATTTTTTTAATAGAAATATGTCTGACAAATGTGGCATCATCTTTTATCTTTGGTTAAATTATCACATAGTTGATGTGAAGACTCATATTGACTGTTTAAAAGCAGAAGAAATAAACCAATGATGGCAGGTTTTAAAATCAAGGTATGTTTGATTGGGCAGTGAGTTTTCACTATAAGAAATATCAAAAGCAAACAAAGCTCTTCCACCACAGGAATAAGCAGCTGATGCTGAATCTGGGCCTGTGTTTGAGGACCAGTTTAACCTTGAGCTGTACCAAGGTTGGGACACAGTTAGTGACAGAAACAATCTTTAAAAAAACAGCACAAAGCTGAGCTACAATGAAGTTCTTGCCACTTATGGTTATTCCCATTATTTGGTGACTTTGCAACAACAGATGAGGGTTAACACTGGATAGAGAACAGACGCAGATCATGGATTAAAAGGTGTAATACATCAAAATGTTGTTTTAAATGATCCTAGTTAATTCAAGAATTTGATGGTGCTGTTGTTGATCTTTGCGTGGAAATTCAGAAGTTACGCTCAATAAACACACTTGTACCTCATAACCCTGCTTGAAAACTGTGAAGCTGTATTTAAAGCATGTCTCATCCTTCATGCTGGAGCTGTCTCGTGTTGTCGCTTCGGTGTGAAATGACAGGTTTCAGAGAAGCAAGTTGAAACGTGTCTTGCGGCAAGGTTTTGGTCTGAACTGCTTTTTTTTGTTCTTCAAATGTCAAGTTTCCACTGTGGTTGAATGTCCATTAAATTCCTTTAACTAAGAGGATGTGAAAGCCGAGTGACGCACAAGCACCATGATTTAATTCAACTTTAAAGTCTAATCTGATCCAAGAAATCTAATTCAATCTAAAAATGCCTGATCACTTCACTAACTTTAAGGATTGGACATCTTGTGTTATAAATCTCACATGAGAAGGCCTTACTCTTACATTCAACTTGAATATCTCTTCTTATTTATTTGAACTTGTATGTGGATAAAACAGAAACAGAAACAAAAGTGTTTGAAAAGCTTGTTTCATTTCTGCTCTACAGTAGAATTCAGGTCAACGTGGGCTGATCATGAGACAGACGTGTTTGAGAGTTCAAAGCGATTGATATCTTTTTTTAACCTTAAAGAGAAGCTTCTTAGGAAACCAGACAGCATTTCTTTATGCTCTTTAAGGATCTGTGAGTTTGTTTTACTTAAAAAAACAAAGACTTTAACACCGTCTGCTTCCTGTTTGTGCCTGTAGCTGTCCAAAGACCAGCGGCTGGTGTATTCAGGGAGGCTCCTTCAGGATCACCTGCAGCTCAGCGATGTGCTCAGAAAGGTGAGATCTGCTGTTGTGATGTTTAATCTGTGTAAAAAAATAATATTCTGAAACATCTGTGTGAAAAAAACAGATCATTTGACCAATAAATCATGTGAAGCTACGACAGGGCACCAGCCAAAGAAAGTACGATACCCCTCTTTAAAATTTCTTCCATGTGTAATTTACTAAATCAAAAGATTTTTTGGCTGTAGAGATCTTAAAAAACATTAACAGAGTGTTAGAAATTATAACAGGGAAAAACCTGAAAATCACATTTGATATAAGTTTTGCATTTCAACATCTTTCATGGACCCTCAAACCTCAGGATTTAGAGGATGCAGCTTTTGGGCTCCTTCAAAATAAAAGCACATTATAATTTCACTCAATCCAAGCTGATAAACCAAAAGTTTTGTTTAATCATGCTAACTTTTTAAATGAACCCTCTGGATCCCAAACCCACTAGCAGGATTAAAAAAACAACTTATTTTTAATGATGAGCATTTACAAACCATTTGACTGAAATTAATGATGTAACTGTCAGATTCTTAAGAGATACCTAACAAATTACAGGTGATTTTAAAAACAAGAAGACAGACTGGGGGAGATGTGAGAATTTCTTTTGAAGATTTGCAGAAATAGACCATTTGCTACAGTTAAATTCAATGGAAAAAAAAACTCCAGATGATGGAGATTCACCCTGTATTTCCACCTCAAAAACTCTTTTAATTTTACTTGAACCCATAGTGATGAAGGTCTCTAAACAAAAGAAAAAGTATATCTTTGAAAGCAGCAGCACCACCAAGACTTTTCCTATGTTCCTGAAAATGTGTTGTATACACTAACTCTTTAATTTTCAAAATTTCAAAAGGATAGAATAAGAGAAAGTCAAGTCTCTTTTTCATGCAGTATTGCTTTTAGATGTTGTTACACTGCATGAAGATATGATTGAGTTAAATTAGCTTATAGCCATGGTTTTCCTGAATATAAAGAAGTGGAGGTCTTTGATTTATAATGTGACAGATACAAAAAACAACCAGAAGCTGCTTGGTATCTCTAGGTGAAAATAGATAATACGGTTTTTTGTTGTGCTTTTACTTAGAAAAACAAATTTCGGTATTGTAAAGCAGGAACCAGGGATTTTTATTTCTTAATTTGTGCTTGAATGATGATTGAAACAGTTGATGAAAACTAAAATAATCTGTTGCACCTTAGGAGGAGTAATTTGCATAGTTGAGGCTTTTACCACAACTTAATTGTTATGTGTTTGTCCATTTGGCTTGTAATCCTTATTTTCTCTAAAAGATCTTCTACATGACAACAGTTTTTGGATGAAACTCTGAAATATTGTTGCGTTTCGGCCTCTGGTTTACAAGTAATTTGTTTTTAAGCCAACCTTAAACAGTGTAAACGGCCCCCAAAGTTATACTGCCAACTACAGGCCTGGCATGCATACTACAGCATTTTCAGTCCTTCTGTGTTTTCGTGCAAACACGGATGTTTTTTCACTGTGTTTTGGCTGAAACGTTGTGTAAACAGGGCCTCAGTAGTTCAGAAGTTGTGTGTGTATGCCCACAGTTGTGTATATGTGTGTGTGTGTGTGTGTGCGCTTTTTGTGAAGTGAAACAGGCTGCAGGGAAACAAAAGCTGATGTGATGTGATTTACCAACAAAGGGTGAGCTTTGTGTTTGTCTTCTGGTCATTTCCACACTAATCCTTTCTCTCTCACACACACACACACACTCTCTCTTTCTCTCTGTCTGTATTCTGCCTCGTCCCTCTGCTGCCTTCACCTCCTCCGTCTCCTCTTCCTCCCACATCCTCGGCTCCTGCCCGGCCCCGGTCGACCTGCAGCAGGATGAATACCACATGATGCATCTAGTTTGTGCCTCTCACAGCCCTCCTGCCTCGCCCATGCCTCGGAGCCCCTCCATGGCCGGCTCTTCTGCCTCTGACTCCAGCGTGAGTACACGACCTCCTCTTCCTCCTCCTCTACGGCTCGAACAGTTTGTGAATGACAGCTTTGTTCGGACTCATTCCAGGGAAAACGCTTACAAAGACTTTGAAGTGCTGAGTCAAACATTCACGAGACAGGTGAACTCCCACGTTAGTGATTTAAAAGCTGTTGTACTCAGCTTAACCCAACACTTACACTTACACTCCAACAGCTATAATACATATCGACATTTTTTTAAGAAGAGCTGCTTAGTTTTAGTTGTAATCCTGGACAGAAAGTGAGTTTAAGCATGAATGAAAAGCCAAATGAAAACTTTCCAGACAACTATTAAGTTCACCTGTCTTCTTAACCATTTAACACCTTAGCCTTAGAATGTCTGCCTGGACTATTTTGCTTATTTTGACTCTGAAATGGTCAAAAAATGCCCTGTAAATAAGTACTCTCATATGTAATGAGAGTAAATCAGTTAAAACTGAGGAAAACACCAACATGGAATTTGATTTGAGAGGGTTAGTGAAGAAAAACACTACAGTCAAACAGAGTAGGGTTGTCACGATACCAAAATTTCAAACTCGATCTCCATACCCAGGAAGATATTCGATATTCAATACTGTTTCTGATACCGGGGAGAATTCTAAAAAAACTGATGAATTCTAAAAAAAGGAATAGAAAATGTTTCATTAACATGAAAAACAGAAACCTAGATAAATAATCAAGGAAATAAAATAATTAAATAGCCAGAAAACAAAAGAAAGAAGACGATCACGTTTACACTTAGTGCGAGTAAATGCAAAATAATTTACCCAAATATAAGTTGTAACACAATTTGACCCTATTTTAATAAGGTATTATTCTTTTAACTTGCAAATAATCAAAAAATCTTGATTTAACAAAATTACCACACTAAAGAAACAACAATTACAACAATATTTTGAGGATTTAAATTGTAGAAGTTAATTTAAAGGAACATCACACAACTGAAAAGCTGAATTCACCTCAGCTACACTTTTTGTATCTTAGTATCGATACCATGGCAAATTAGTATTGTATCTGCATACAGTGCTTAAGTATCGATACTTTTGACAACCCTAAAACAGAGTAAACATATTTTACAGAATAAACTTGAGATTTAAACACTATAAAGCATATGTACAGTAATATTTATGAGTCTTTGGCTTTTATTTTGTTAAAAAAAAGTCTCTGACAGCATCATCAGAACCTCCAGCATCTCACAACCTCTCCATACACTCAAGTCACTTGAGGACGTCTGTTTCTCATCATGAGACAAAAACTGAAAGTGAAAGTGAAAGTAGAGGAGAAAGATATTCAGCTGCTCACACACACTGTACAGAACAAACAAGGCATGGCACATTGTTTTACAAAGGCTAGCAGCAATACAAGCCTCTAATCAGGCTCACACAGTAAAAAGAAGACTTGAAACACATTTTAAACCATTTGGAATAAAAAGGAATTCCAAATGTGCTTGCACAAATGTGTTGGCAGTAACTCATCCCGAGTTAAAGAGTTGAATGTTTGACATGCTTTTGAAAAAGAGATAAGGAAAGTTCAAAAGTCTCATGCAAACTCATCTTGAAGGTGTTTCTAAGAAAAAAAAAATAGAAAACAAAGGAGAAGTGTTCATATATCTAAGAATGGTTTACTGTAGGAGTGTCCAAACTTTTTTTTTAATGCGTGAAAATCATTATTTAATGTTCATCTTGTGTTTTCCCCTCAGAGGTCTGACAGTGCCGGCTCCCCCTCACCTGCCAACACACCAAACCCCGACAGTCCGTCGGCCTCGTCCTCTTCTGTCCCAGGAAGTTACGATGGTCTGAGGTATCGTGGCGGCTTCCCCCAATACAACCCCCATGGCCCCTCTGCTGCCCCCCAGTGGTGAGAGTTTTAGACGCCACAGTTTGTTGTGTTTACTTGCATCATTCGTTACTAAACTAAGTTGATATTTCTCCACAGGCCAGAAGGAGCTCAGGTCCCTCTACAAGGTGGTCTCCCAGCCAACATGCCCCCCCACCCCATGTACATGCCCATGCAGGTGCTGTGGTGGCAGCAGATGTACGCACGCCACTACTACATGCAATAGTGAGTTTACATCCATCTATCTCACCTCTCTTCTTGAGTCGGCGTTTTGTTTCTGACTCTTCTCTTCTCCTCTCAGTCAAGCAGCTGTAGCCGCCTCTCAGCCTCCCACCACCCCGCCTCCTTCCTCTCCCTCCCCGTCTTCGCCGCTTCAACCCGCTCAGCCCAACGAAGCGGTGCAGCCCCCGCTCGGGCCGAACCCGGACCCCAACCCTCTGCCGGAAAACCAGCCCGCCAACCCCAACATCCAGATGAACGCGCAGGGCGGGGCGGTGCTGAATGACGACGAGCTGAACCGTGATTGGCTGGACTGGTTGTACACGGTGTCCCGAGCCGGCGTGCTGCTTAGCATCGTTTACTTCTACTCGTCTTTTAGTCGCTTTGTCATGGTGGTGGGCGCCATGCTGCTTGTCTACCTGTGAGTTTGACTTTCTGCTTCTTCTTATAGTTACATGAATGCACTTTATTACACAGCAGGAGACTCGTTCTGAGGCTCAATGCACAAGGAGAAGACTCTGTTATTTAGCTTCAGATAGTTGGTATTAGGAAAACCAAGAAGTCTGCAGAACCGTAGAAACCGCATGTCTTGGAAACCCTGGTAAACCTGGAAAATGATTGCCCAATTTTCCAGTCATGGAAAAAAAACATGGAAAATGAGAAAAAAGTTCCTGGAAATGGTCAAGTTTTCCTGCAAATTTTTTATCCTTCCCCTGCCTTGAGAGAAAACTTAAACAGGTTAAGAGTTATGTGCATGCATCTCTGTTCTCACTTTATCCTCTAACCCGGTGAATCCAGTTGACTTTGTCTCTTAATTTAGCATCTTTTTAGACCCTAACTTGGCGCCCAGGGACAAAACTTAGTTAAAAAATGTTGCTTATATTGGTCCTCGAGTGTGAGATCATTCTCTCCTTTATGTTACAGGCAGAGCGGTAGAGGAGAGTTTAAGTGGGTGCGTCGTTTACAGAGTTCACCGTGAGCATTGTGATGCAATATTTCTCTGATTTCAGCAGAGCGGGAACTTTGACCTAATTACAGACAACAGGTTATCTTTTTTAGATTTATTTTTTGGGGCTTTTAGCGGAGGACATTGGATACAGTAAGGTAGAAGGGGAAAGTGGGAAGTGACATGTGTTTAACAGGTGTCAGGCTGGACTTGAACCTGGACCAGAAGGTCTTGGCGAACCTCATGGGGTGCGACCATGACCACTAGGCCATCTCCTCTTAACATATCATCTTGAAGTGCCACCTTTCACTCAGTATTTCTTTATTGTCTGACAGTAGAAACAGAAAAGAAGTGAGTGAAAACAACTCCGGGATTTCTATTGTTGGAATACTATGTTTATGCTCAGACAGATGAGAAGAAGAAGAAATTAGAGATCAATGACTTTTCATGTGGTCTTAAGCTTGTTAACGGATCCATTACATTTGTTTCCAAAATAAAAGCAATATTTCTGAAGTTTTGATAAAGTATGATTGCACCTTACTGATGTTTCCATTACAACTAGAGTTGAGTAAAATCTCTGCAAGATTCAATTTGGAGAGGAAATAAGGAGAAGTGTAAGCGGTGGTAACCATAGTCACTACAAACATTTTAAGAGCTGAACTGTTATTTTGATGGGCCTTATTGTTGTTGTTGATGATGTCACATGTTTTTACCTACAGAGGTGTTTCCATAGCACTTTTGTGGTACACTTTTTTTTTTAATTTTGGCGTTTCCATGATCATTTCTTGTTGTGATACTTAAGTTTTGTGCAATTCTAGGTGTAATAGAAACTCAGTTAGAGACACATTCACACTATCAGGCACAAAGAAGACCACTGTTTAGTAATTATTAAACCAAGTCAGTCACAGCTGGGGGTCATCTTGTTGTGGACAGTGCGACCTGACCTGAGTTCTGAGGTTGAAAAACACCCTATAATTCACGTTATACCTTATTTTTTCAATGTGTTTTATTTGCCAGGGTAATTTTTTCACCAGTCTTTCATTGTTTTTCTCATTAACACAGAGATATTGTGATAAAAAGCCTCAGATCTAGATCTAAGAGTGTGTTTGTGTGTTTCCTCAGGCATCAGGCTGGTTGGTTTCCCTTTAGGTTGGAGCAGCAGAACCTGAGAGGAGGAGACAGAGCCAGAGCTCCTCAGGAGGAAGCAGAGAGGCACCAGGACATACAGGAAATGGTCTGTTGGGACTCACAGCGTCTTTTCCACACAAACAATCTCTTCCTTCAGTATCAGTGCAATCCTGAAAAAGATAAAACATGCTCTAATGATGACTTATCCTCACTTTCTCTGCCTCTTTAACCATGACTGTTCTCTCATGTATGTCCCAGGAACGTCTGATGGATGAGGGAATAGAAGACGATGACAGCGGGGAGGAGGGAGGGGGAGGACAAGACGACCAAGCTGCTGCTGCTGCTGCTGCTGCAATACCTGAACCAAGCTTCCTTACCACCGCGTGGTCCTTCATCAGCACCTTCTTCACCTCGCTCATCCCCGAGGGACGACCCCAAGCAGCCAACTAGGCAGACCCCTCCCCCTTTACTGACCCCTCCCATCAGCAGGTACCGCTCTACAGAAGAATCCCAATACTCCCACCTTCATTTAAAACCAACTAAACACCCCATATAACTCCAGATACACACACAAACACACACACACAACCCCACCCAGTCAGCTACTAACCTCCTACATGCTGCCAACAAACAGACTGATATCCGAGACGGTACTCTGGAAGTGTAAGAGCAGGTGCAGTGAGAGTTCTGCAGGAGAGGAAAAAAACATTTAGAAAGAAAAAAAAGCAGTGTATTAACGGATTACATGCATCAGCGGTGAAAGTTTTTATTTTGTCTTTATTTGTTGTGAAATCATTGAGACGTGTTGAAGAGACTCTGGAGGGAGCTGTCTTCCATTTTAAGCAGTGAAAAAATAAGGTTGAGACTTTTTTTTAGGTGGATGTGGACCAGGAGAAGAAAAAAAAAAAGAAAGAGAGAAAATCTCCTGAAAATGAAAAGGAGTCGTGTCCTTAACAAACCACGAGAAACCACATCCCTAAAGACATTTTCATGTATGCACACGACGTGCGTACTGACATTGCAGCTACTGAAGCACATTGTTTTCCCACTTTGTGTATTTAAACATTATCTATTTACACATGTAAGTATATGCATCTTTAACTCCTGAATATAAGCTTTGTTTTTGGAATAAAATCTTGCTGCGGTTTGACTCGTCTGCTGTGGTTCTTTCTCTGTAATTCCTCCTACGTCCACCAGGTGGCAGCGTTGGCACACAGTTTGGAAAAGTAGAAGAGGAGCTGCTTTTTCTTTTGGGTCATTAACTTAACAAGTCTCAAGTTAATCAGATGTGAAAACTAGACTAGAAAACATTGCTTAACACCCTCATGAAATACAAAATTCACAGTGCAAAAAAAAAATGGAAGTCCTGTGAAGACATGCATCTATACATTACTGACTCCTTTTTTAGGTTTTCTCTGCAGCTGTCGACTTATGTATTTGATTATCTTGAGAAAAAAACAGCAGCTGTCTCCATGTTTTGCCATTTTCTTGGGATGTCGCCTTTTGCAGAGATCTCAGGATAACATTTGTAGTTTCTTTTCCAGTGAAACAGAATCCTGTCATCATGAACAAGCCAACTTTGCAATGTTATGATGCATAATGAATTACCCTGTTGTAATTTGAAATCTAATATCGAGGAGTGAGAGTTTTTCAAAATCATTCAGAAAGTCCTCACAGTCCCTTTAAAGAAACATGCATATACTTGCTTTATTTCCTCAATTATTCTACAGTGAGTTTTTTCTGGTCGTTTAATAATATACTCAATGGTGACACACAGCTTCTATTGATGATATATTATTCCTAAATGCTTTTTCTGAGCTTCCAAATCCAATTGAATAGAACTGGATTGATTTATGGCAGATCGAAGTCTCTGTAACAACACCACTGATGAAGTTTAGACGTGAGAAGAGAGATCTGTTTGCTCTTGTCTGCAGAAAATGATTTCTTGGATTATTTAGTAGTAATGGTGGAAACAAGAGCTGGATTAAAGGCCAAAACACAGGTTAAGCTGTTTGTGATGAAGTTCAACTGACCTGCAGCAGTTATTCTGCAGTGATCTGTTCAAACCTGAGAGTCTATCAATAAAATGAAGAGCCAGGTTACGTTTGCTCTGTTTGGTGAGGTTGGAGTTGGTAGATGAGCACTGGTAGGACATAATCAGGACTTGCTAGTGTACAAACATTTCAAACAACTGGGCTACATAACTGTTGATAAAGTCGCACTGTAACCAGTAAAAACGTGTTTTGAACAAAGAAAAGTAGTGTTACAAAGATGGTCTGATCTCCATTTATTTTTCAAAACAAACGGGCGCCTTGTGTAGAGTCATGTCATAAAGATGGATAGAGAGATAGAGAGATAGATACTTTATTCATCCCGAGGGAAATTATCTAGTAGCAGGTTACAAAGACATACAAGACATACCATGTAACAGTATTATAAAATTACAAATTACCTGCAGCCAAAAACCCCCTTCCACACACCTTTAAGAAAAAGAAAACAGACTTAAAAAGGAATTATACATAACCCGTGCATGGGTTGTGAAATTGTGCATCGAGAAATATAAAATATGAAATCAAAAATACAATTCTGAAGATGTGGAAGACAGATATTGCAAAACTTTCCCAAAAAACCCCAGAAAGTGCAGACATCAAGGTGTAATTTAAATAATAGTGGTGAGCATTAGAAGTGTCCAACTAGAGGGTGACTCTAGGGTCAGCTGTGCAGATGTGGAATGATGTGGAACAGGGTAAAGACTGTATGTGTGCAAGTGCTCATAGCTGAGGTGAGTCAATGTGCAGAACAGAGATGTGAATTAATGCAGATTCACTTTAAAAAGAAGAAGGAGTGGGGGCGCAGATGGCCAAGTGTAATAGGTCGCACACCATGAGGTTTCCCGCATGTGGCCCCCCACTCTCTCCCCCTTTCCTACTTTATCCCAATGACTGTATATAGAATGGACAGCGTCCGCCTGTCACCGTTCTACGTTTTTGAAGCTAAAAAACCCCGTTTCTCTAGCCGCCATTGTGCAGCCAGAGTCTGCGCAGTAGAGAATTTCCGAGCCAAGTAAAAAAGAGAAATAAAAATATTTATTTCTTCTTCTTCACAAGGTTTCGTCTCCTTTTGGCTCTTTCCCAAAGTTTCTTATATCCCCGATAAAAACTACTCACGAACGGCAGCTGTCAACTATCGTAAAACGAAACTTATATCGCGGTTTTTAACGTCCAATAACTAATGAGAAACTAACTTCTCAGAAAAAAAAAACACCCAAACACGATGCAGCCAAATGACATCGTCATGCCACCTTAGCGTAAGGATGAGAGAAACGTTTCTACGAGGTATCGTAATTTTTTTAAGTTTTCCCGGCTCATATCTGGAATACATGGGGAGGCGGGGCTTATGACCTATACTGCAGCCAGACACCAGGGGGCGGGGCATCTGCTGGAGGCTTCAGTTTGATCCGAACGTCGTTACGTCCACTCATTATACAGTCTATGCTCTATCCACTGTCCTCTCTTCTCTATCTGATTAAAAGCACAAAAAAACAACTTTAAGAAGGAGTGAAAGGTTTAAAACTCACTAAAATAATTTAATGAAATAGGAAATGTGCAGCATGTTAACATATAGTCTTTAGACCTTCAGAGAAAATATATCACTCGTTTCGAAAAGACTTTTCCATCACTGAGTATCTGTGAAACCAAACTGTCTGTGAGCATCAGTAAAAGTTTGATTTTTTGTTTTGGTGCTCAGGCTGATGTCACTCTGCCACCTTCCTCCTCAGATAGAGAGGAGGTGAGCAGGGAAGCAGCTCAGACAGCGGTGCACTTCAGAGAGTCCTCCAAAACCCCCTAATCAAATGACCATGGATTTTTGTGTAGTTGGTAGTAGAAGGCCCAATTAATTATGCATGACAGCGGCTTGACGGCCATTTGATTTCGTTACGCGCGCCCCCTCTGAGCCGCCGATCCAATCAGGTTAGGACCCCCCCTCGGGTTGGACTCCCCTTATCGGAGGAGAGATTTCTCTAAGAGGGTGTTTGGGGTCTTGTAGGACATTTCATCATCATAATAAGTCGTTGTTATGCAGCCGGTCGCTCCTGTTTCCCTGCTATCAGGCCTCGTTGTCTTTGGAGAGGCTGCAGTTGAGCTGGACACATGCCACAGAGATACACTGAGTTTATTAAGTAAACACGGGGGAGATGGGGGAGAGATGGAGAGTGTGACACCTGTAAGGACAAGATGATGATGCACTGCAGCACCTGCTGTCACTTCATCTTGACTGAGCATGTGCAGTGAGTTTCAGGCTTGGACTTTAACATGACATCATGTTTCTCCACCTGCTGCTTCCATGAGGTGTTTTTCAACCACAGGAACATGGGTCTAACTTTAGTTCTGGGGTAATAAATTCACACGTTAAGTTTAAAGCAGAGCCCGACGTGTGTCAGAGGTGATTTCATACAGCGTGATAACTTCTCCTGACACTAGAGGGAAAACTTTGACTCATGTCTTCTGGCTGCAGTACTTTATCTAATCCATACTGTCACAAAAACAAACCAGAAATATTTTGATTAACGTGATTTTGCTGTGATTTGATTTATTACCAAACGTAAATACATTCAGAACAAACTCAAACATTGTTTTTACATCAGCTTTAACTTCAGTTCTGACGTTTCACTCAAGCTGTACATGCACAGTTTGCACAGTGTTATTAATCATTCATTCAGATTTCTTCTTCAAGCTGCTCTGATTGAAGTTTAAAAGCTTTTTCTAGTGTGAAAGGATTTAAATTTTAGCATCTTTAAGTTAATGTTTTAGCTCTTTTTAATGGCACTTTCATGAGTTTGTGACCAAAACTAGAGCTTATAGGTCACTGTTTCTATTTTTATTTCTCTTTCTTTCAATTAACCCTAGAACAATATCAAGTCAAAGGGGTAATTTTTTTTTTTTTGCTTTTATGGCTTTCTTCTGGTATGCAGTCCATTTTTCTTCAAGTGCTTCCTTATTGTGCATCTTGAAAAAGTCACACCACATTCTGTCAGAGCCCTGTATTTCAGCTGAAGTTATTTGTGGGGGTTTTTTTGCATCCCAAACAATTTTCCTGGCAGTTGGAGCAGAACTTTTTGTTGGTTCGCCTGACCGTGGTTTGGTTTCAACAGTATCCTTCATTTTCCGCTTCTTAATTAAAGTTTGAACTCTGCTTATTGACATCCTCAGTTCCTTGGATATCTTTTTATCCTTCCCTGTTTTATTTCGTGTGATTACCTTTTCCTGAAATTCCTTTGCTTTCCTCATGATCACACAAGTGGTCATTTATTTTCAATAAATGACCACTTGTGGTGTGAGATTAAAAATTACATATGCCTATACCTTTACAAATTTCCTAAAAACAGGACCCTCTCTCTAAATGTGTTGTTTTTCTAAATGAATTTAAAATGTCCCTGACACCATTGAAAATAATAAAGGACCCAAAACCCACAAAAACATTTACGATCACTATTCCCTTCCCTTGCTTTATTTATTTTAATATTATTTATTTTCTACACATTTTATTAACTTCTAATTTAACCTATCCAACTGTATTGTTCTTATAAATTCACCACTTATTGATATAAAATGCATTATCTGATAATATCTTTGCATATTAATGACTGAAATGCCAAAATGTACTCATGGTTTGTTTTTTATATTTAATGATAAAGGTAAACACCAGAAAAAAAATCCATCAAGTAGAACCTACTACTTTCACATGTAGTAGGCATTTCAGAAAACAGCCTTGGTCATAGGTGTGTTGTCCTGCCCACAACACTTAGGGCTTCCGTAGAAAACACACCCATATCTGCAACATTTATTCCACAACACAAAGTGCACACACACACACTCACACACAGCCGTCTATGGACAGAAGTATCACCCACCAGCACAGACAAACTGAGGGATTGATGGCTGCACGTTAGTCACTGTTTCACCAGGAAGAAGGCCCCACTTCTGCCCTGATAAGAATCGCTTACATCCTTGGAAAATAAATAAACAAACAAATAAATAACATCCAGTGTGGCTGTGATTGAATTAAAGGGAGAGGGGACGGGCGAGACCAGCCACCGTGAGGTATTGCCCACCAAATTGGAGCCAACAGTCGGGCCAGAGAGTCCATTTTGGGGCATAATTTACACAGTGAGGAGCATGAGCTGAATCTAATGTCATTTCCATCAATTTTGCATTTTGTAGTTTGGTTTTTCCTCCCTCGGGCTTTTAGCGGTCACTTGAACCGTCTGGCAGAAGACAGCCAGCGAGTTTCACAATGTCGGGGACGACATTTAGCACAGCAGTGGAGTGAGAGGTGCTTCTTTATGGTGTGCTGATGTGTGTGTGTGAGTGTGTGTGTGTGTGCTGTCCCATCCTGCTAATGGCTAACAATATGCTAATAAGGCCTAAGAGTACAGGACGGGCCCAGACAAACCACTTTAATGGATGTTTTATCTGCAGGTCGAGACTCTCATCAGCCGCGAGCTCTCCTGACAAGACGTGCCAAGTCTAATTTAGCGATAAAAGGCCTTTTAACAAACGGGCCACAAAGTGCTCCAGGGAGGACAAAGGACACCAGAGAGTTTGTGGTGACATGTGGAACCTGTTGGCAAACAATGAGAATCGGTTTAGAGGAAACAGCATGAGAGCAAAGTTGGCGGAGATGGACAAACGGAGACGACAGGATGTTCCCTGATAGAGCTTCAGTTAATTCCACTTCCTGCCCACGAACATTTGAGTTTCAACCCGAGTACAAATGATTCGGTCAGAAGGTTTCTGAGATCAAACATGAGCTTTAAAGACACTTAAGTGTTTTATAACAGTGGTTCCCAACATTTACCAACTCAGGGCCCACTTTTAAGACTCAAACATTTTTGCACACCCCATAAATGCAGAAGTCACTTATGCCTTCTCACGGCACTTTTTAATCCATACAAATATTTGAACATTTTCAACTCTTGGGAAACCCTCTTACTTTTTAATGACTGGCGTTTACAAACCATTCCTCCATCCAAAACCTGAAAAAAAGGCATAATTTTCAGATTCTCAAGTTTCCCAGAGTACCTGAACGTATCATAAGTGACCTCAACAACATGCATTAAAAGAGTGGAAAAGATGAGAGAAGTTTATCAACATCGTCTTGATTCTCGTGTCCTCTTTAAAAATTTACAGGAAAAATTTGCTCAAGCTAAATTCTGTAAAAAATAAAACATTTGACATTTTTTTCCTGTTATTATCAAGCCTTAAATGCTGAATATGCACCATGTATTTGCACTTCAAAAATCCTTTGAATCTAGGAGGAGCAGCACTTAACTTTGTAGAGAAAAACGAGACCACGGTGAGTAAAAACAAATCAAAACGACCAGAAACCGCTTGGTATCTCTAGGGTTAAAATCCTTTAAAATGTGACCGAGTTTTTACATTTAAATCTTCTGTATGTATATAACTTGATGTTACCACCCCCTCGCACACACACATGCACAAATCATACTATTTTGGAAATGATTCGGTGGACCACTTGCAATACCACTGTGGCCCACCAGAGGGCCGCAACCCACAGGTTGGGAATCACTGGTTCATAAGACATTCATGGAAAAAAAAAAGAAGTTCAATGATTTGTACAATTTTGGGTGGTATGCTTGTAAATTATCAGTTTGTCTGCTGTAGACATAAAAAAATTCAGGGTTGCATAATGTTTTTCCTGCACCAAAAGTTATTTTAGATCAATTTGATGACGTATTCAACACACTGTGTGGTTATGTCAGAGCGGTTAGTAAGAACTTTGATTGCGTCCTGAGTGTAACACTTAAACATCTAAAAGGCCATGATGTGCTGCAATAAATTAACTGTTTTCTCAAGATAATGACTTATTTTTTCTAGTTTTTGTATTTAAATCCTGTTGTGCACATTTAACAAATGTTAGGAGACCATATCTATGATGTGTTCAGTGACACATTGGAAATTCAGGTTCTCGTGGCAAATGACTAACGCTACAAATCTGTGAATGGAAATCGACCCTTTTCTGTCTTGACGATCTCTGCTAATTTTGTGAAAGAAGTCAAAATGCATCGGTGAGGTCATTTTCAAATCAATTTCAGTTGATTTGACTGGAGCATTACCTCAGTTGGATTGAAGAATAAGAAATTACCCGTTTTCACAAGATAGCGAGAAAAATAAATTGAAAAATAACTCATCATGTTGAGAAAACGGAACAAATTTATAGTAGAAAACCATGACCTTTCAGGGCCTCCGTAGATTTCCAGTCTACCAATATTATAGATTCACATCTTCATGAAGTTTTTTAACCACTGTTTGAAACCAGAAACAAAATCAGAAATACTTAATTGATCCCTAAAGGGAATTGGCTTGATTAAATGGATTAAAAATTTCAGACCAGGGTGTGTAAGCTTTGAAATGTGTTATAATTTATGACCTGGGGGTTTGTTTTTAATACCTACTGTCTGTTAATCTGCAAGTGATTCTTTTAGTCACACAAGGGTCATGCTTTTGTTTTTAAATTTGACAGATATTTCAAATAGTCAAATATTGGGTCATTTTCTCAGACTGATTGCTCATTAAAAGCCAAAACTGGGACAACTTCCTGTTCCTTTTCATTAATGTGGATACATGTGTAATAATGATCTTGACAGCCTTCAACTATGGAGTTGATTTTATTAAATATTTGTGAGTGAAGACGTTTCTAACAGCCCTTTACTTTTTCTTATTTGCAGTCTTAGATGAGCGTGAAAGTTTTCATTCGTCAGGAATTCAAAACTAGCTGAGTGGTAAAGCTTATACAGAAACTTTAAGGTTTTCTTCACAATAAAATGTTTAAGCATGTAACAAAAAAAGTCTTCTTATTTTCATAAAGGAGAAAGAAGTTCCTGAAAATGTAAATAACTATCAAAAAACATTTCATCTAACAGCTCTATTCAAAGTTTAGTTTTCCTGGTGCTTTAGCTGAATGTTACAGAAGGTTTGATTTGACCACTAGGTGGCGGTGTAGATCACACAGCAAAATTTTAAACCAGGCAAGTGTTAACTTCTTATTTCTAGTGGAATTTGTCTTGTTAGACTTAATATGGGCCACCTTCACTTTAGAAGGTCAGACAAATGATAAAACTGATGCCTAAATTTCAATAAATGCAAGAAGAACAAATTACTTTTAGTGTCTAGAAATGAGAGAAATGTCTCAAGTCAAGAAACGTAACACCTACAGAATATTTCTTTATCTTTAAAAGCATTTCAGGTGTAATTTTTGTTTTTAAATATATATATGTATATATATATATATATATATATATATATATATATATATATATATATATTGAAATAAGAAATTTTTCTGGACTTGTCAGCTGAATGTGGCTTTAATTAAATCAGATAAGATTTTATTTTTTGCTTGAATAACACATTAACACTTGTTTGGCTTTCAGCTTTTGCAGAGCATCTTTATCAATTCCAATAAAATCTTTAAAGAATATTGTTTTAATTGTCTTTCTTTTGCACTTGGCTTCATAGTTTTGTCTTTGAAATAAATGAAGAAAACCTTTACATGAAACAGTTTCACTGTTCTGTCTGTTTGGATGCAGAAACTTAAGTGTTTCCATGACTTTTATTCATTTCTCCTGTTGTGATTTCTGAAAAAACAACACAAAACAAAACAAAAAAAAAATCTGTGCACAGTTTCAGTGAGAGAAAAAAAAAATAAACTCAGAGTTTGGGTGATGATATATATTTCTCAAGGTTTACAAATAACATTTTTATGCGACATAATACATTACACATTATTTTCCAGAGAGTAAAATAAATATATTGCACTTAAAAATCATCAAAACACAATCTCATCCGGTGTCGTTTTCATATAACGGCATACAAAAAAAAAAAAAAAAATCCATGAAGAGTATTTTCAGTGGTGGGATCAGATTGTGCACACGTTTTCAGGGAGACTTTATACTTTTACACTGATGGAGATCAACATTCAAGAAACTAAAAACCTGCAGCACTTCATGTTTTAAGATGAGAGCAAAGTTGCAAAAAAGTTTGCAGACCGTGCCGTCATTATTTTTCAGACCTAAAATAACACAACGCCACTTTTTAGATCCATCAAAACGCTGCTGGAAAATTTTTTTAGATGTGGTGCATCAAACATTGCTGCCCTAGAGTTTCCCTTCAGATAACACAACAGAGATAATAAATGCTTGTTTTTGTTGTTTCTGAAATAGTTAAAGTCATAAAAATGTTCTTGGAGTGTGAGTTTTTCATGAAACAAGAAGATTTTTTTTCAATTATGGTTAATATGAAGGATGTTTGAACCTTTAACAGATAAGATGATCTATAATTTGGCTTTAAATTCAGATAATATAAACTGTTTTTGTTTAATTGGACTCCCTTCATCAGTTTGTTTTAAGATAAAAAACTGAAATGGTGAGGAAATTATGGATATATCAAGGGATGTGGGTTGTTTTTTTCTTACCAAATCTCCAGAAGCAAATTTTTGCATTTCTTTTTTGGTATTTGACTCTGTATGAGATATTAACTTGTATATCTACCAATAGCAGAAAGAAAACAAGATATTTTAATGTCTCAAGTTGAACAATTATAGCCTCTAATTTGATTTTCTTTTGTTATATTTTGCAAATAAGCTGACTTAACAGCTTTAAAGGTTTTAGGAAATTAGAAAATTGAATTTGTTTTTATGCTTTTTTTGATAAATAAAGTAGAAAGTTTGACTGAGAGGAAATGCTAATGGTTTGTTTCTTAAATAAATGCCTCTGAAGTTCGCTCCTGCTCCTGCTGCTGTTTGATGCACCTGCTCTGTTTCTGCAGACTCCTGCTCCGTCCTCTCCGCCTGCTTTAAATGAAACAGCAGAGGCTCATTACTTCCAGGTGAGGACGGCCTGTCGACACGCTCTGACGCTGCCATGAATCAGCTCGCGGCTAAACACCTGCTGCTAACAGGCTCCTCAAGACACAAACCTCTGTTTTCTGTTTACTGTAATAAAACAAGACGCTGCACAGACGTCTTCTCTCTGCAGCAAGTGACTGAAATGTTTTCCTCTCATAACCAGAAGGGACAGATGATTTATGACATAAGGAAAGAGTTAAACTTGTGATTTGAGTTCAAAAAAGTCACGGTCAAACCAGAGAAGGGAATAAAACAAATGCCAGTGTCCGTTGAAAGGTAAAAATAGAAAAGTAAAGAGAACTGTGGGGTCTTCAAATGTTCAGGTGAATAAATCCTCACTGCAGCTTTTCAACATGCAGAGACCATAACTTTACAGACATTTTTGATCCGGCTGACGTTGTGTATTTAAAGGGACTGTGAGGAGAATCTGTATGAAGTCGACTGCAACGACTTCGGAGGACGACTCGAGCAAACTGTCATCATTAAATGTCTCGTTAGTTTTGTTTTGGAAAATGAACTGAGATTGGAACGTCTTTGTGTATAATGAGTGGACGTAACGACATTCGGCTAAAACTGAAGCCTCCAGCAGATGCCCCGCCCCCTGGTGTCTGGCTGCAGTATAGGTCATAAGCCCCGCCTCCCCATGTGTTCCAGATATGAGCCGGGAAAACTTTAAAAAATTACGAAACCTCGTAGAAACTTTTCTCTCATCTTTACACTAAGGTGGTATGACGATGTCATTTGGCTGCATGGTGTTCGGGTGTTTTTTTTCTGAGAAGTTAGTTTCTCATTAGTTATTGGACGTTAAAAACCGCGATATAAGTTTCGTTTTACGATAGTTGACAGCTGCCGTTCATGAGTAGTTTTTACCGGGGATATAAGAAACTTCGGGAAAGAGCCAAAAGGAGACTAAACCTTCTGAAGAAGAAGAAATAAATATTTTTATTTCTCTTTTTTACTTGGCTCCACCGGAAATTCTCTACTGCGCAGACTCTGGCTGCACGATGGCGGCTAGAGAAACGGGGTTTTTTGGCTTCAAAATCGTAGAACGGTGACAGGTGGAAGCACGCTGTCCATTCTATATATAATCAATGGTTTCATCAACGGTTACGTATAGTTATGTTGGTGTTGATTTGTAAGTTTAGTAGCCGGCTCCATTTAGCACTACTCACAGCTCGGTGCTCTGACACATGTCAGTAACATATAACGTTAGTGAATCCTGGTTGTGTCCTACCAGTGCTCATCTACCAACTCCAACCTCACTAAGCAGAGCAAACCTGGCTCTTCATTTTATTGATAGACTCAGGTTTGAACAGATCACTGCAGAATAACTGCTGCATGTGGGTTTGACTTTACATTATCACAAACAACTTAGCTTATATCTTAGCCTTTAGCTCGTCTTTAGGATTTTGGCCAATATTTAAGCATTATTTCATGTTTAAGCCTTCGGCCAACTTTTGACCTTTGGCTTGTGTTTTAGTCTTTAGACCACATCTTAGCCTACAGCCCCTGTTTAAGTCTTTAGCTCATGCTTTAGTGTCTATCTTTATGTGTCTATGTTTTAGCCTTAAGCTATAGTTTTAGGCCCTGTTTACATGACAAGGTTTTGCAGTGTTTCACCCTGAAACGCAGGAAAACGATGAAAAAAATCTGCGTCTACACGGACTGAAAACGCTGTAGTACACATGTCAGGCCTGAGGATGGCGATAAAACGTTTGTGTTTCACCCGAAAACCGTTCTTGTGCCTCCAGTTTATGTTTTTGCCTCTAGTTTGGTTTTAGCCTCTAACTTATGTTTTTGGCTTTAGCCGCTGTTTCAGCCTTTACTTCCCGTTTTAGCCTTTAGCTTGTGCTCCATCATTCTCCCGTTTAGTTTTCTTCAGCTCTGCTTTGTCCTTTATCTGTGATACAGTCCAGATCCTGTTTCCACCATTATTACTAAATCATTTTAGCAGAATAAAACACAGAACTCTCTTCTTACCGCTAAACTTTGTCAGCTGGCGTGGTGTTGTCATAGAAACTTCAACTTGCTGTAAATCAATCCAGTGCAGTCCGAGCTCGAATTCAGAATTTAGAATTAACCTATTTTTCGTGCTGATAATCTCATTTTAAGTTGTGGATTATGATCAGGCATATATCTATATATTTATAAGACCTTTTCAAGATCGCTTAGAAACTCCTCACAGTCCCTTTAATAAAAGAGAAAGTCCCCCAAAATAACTCAAAAACTAAAAGATAATAAAACTGATAACCCCTGTGTGTAAAACATTGAAATCATCTTCTTGATTCTGAAAAACAACAGACAACAAATTTGAACTCTCTCTCTCTTTTCTCTGTTCCAGTCTCCAGTGGCAGCTTTTGTCTAAATTGCATTTCCAATTTAGTTTTTAAAGGCTCGATCTGGAGTTTAAAGGTTGTGTTGTAAACTCTGGTGTGACCGTGTCTTTCAGGTTTATTAAAACACCTCCTCTCGCTGCAGGTCGACTCACTCCTCCTCCCCTCCTCTTCTTCTTTTATAAAGTTTACCCTGTGTGTTCGTCTACTGCGGTCAGCATGCGTCCTAGTTTTTTTTTTTCTTTAACTCTAACTGTTCTGTGAGTAAATGTTGATTTTACATCTTTGTACAATGTTTTTCTTTACACGTGTTTCAAGCGTGACGTTAGAACTGTACATATGGCTGCCTCTCTGAAAACAGAGGAAGCTGAGGTGGTCGTTCTGCCGCTCTGAAATGATGAAATCCAACAAAGTCTCACATCGAAAACGACTCATTCAGGCAGCTTTGGAGGAGATTCACACAAAAATCTGCCTCAGTTCAGAGTCCTTTCAGTCAAATCTTTGAGTCTCCACTTTCTGTTCTTCAAGGGCCAAACCAAACATGCTCCTTTTGTCATCTTGCATTAGTTTTATTTGTCTCCAAAGGGTTTTATTTGTCCTGTAGAGGCACCACACTTCTGCATTTTCTGGATTTTCCAGATCAGTTTTGTCACATCGTCTTCAAGTCGCTGTCCGTGGATGAATATTTACAAAGTCCAGAGGGTAAGATCAGACATGAGGAGTGAAGAGCCGGGGTTGGTGGTGGAGTAACTGGTTAAACGGGGGTCGAGGATGAAGATCAGAGTCATACAAAAGGCGTCATGACGGTGGAGGAGTGGCGCAGTCCTTGGATGGCGGCGTACGGCCCCTGCTGGAAGTAGTGGTGGTAACGCGGCATGTGGAAGGACGGGAAAGACGGCCCGCTGCCCTGCATGGTTCCTGCCAGAGCGGTGGGCGTCAGCGGCATGCCCAGCCGGCTGTAGGGGGGCAGGGAGCCCTGGATGGGGTGGGGGAGGGAGGCTGTGCCCGTGCCCATGGCGGACAGGGTCTGCGGGTGCTGGAAGCCCGAGAAACCGGAGGTGGTGGTGACCCAGGAGCTGAGGGAGAGGTTATCTGAGGCGGTGAACGCTGAACCTGCAGGAGGAACAAAGTAAATATTAGAGCATAAACCTGAATTTATTGTTATTATTATTACATCTAAGAAAGTGATTTTATATGAAGCCTTTCTTTCAACACACATCTCCTCCATTTACTTTGTCTTATTTCACTTTATGTGTCTCAGAAAACGTTTGAAGTTCACCAGATCATAAACTTGTCAGTTAAAGGGATAGTTCTGATTTCTTTAATTGAGGTTAATTAGAACAAAAAAAATTATCTGTGTTCTTCTGATATAATCTGACAACCCTGAGACTAAGGCTGAATAATTCATCGTTTTATGATTTTGCTTTGCTCCTGACTGACCCAGGATCTGTTGTATCAGCTGTTTTACACACATGTGCCTCAAGCTTAAGACTTTTGTGCAAAATCTTTTTTCCCTTGGGACTTTCAAGTCTTTGTTTTTTAATTGTTTTGTGTTTTATTTCTTTCAACTCAACACAATTAAGGCTATTTTGCACTACATTATTTTCAAAAGTTAAGAGTCAAACATGGCTCTTTTTGTTCTTCTGTTGTTATAAATGCTATTGGACTTTAAAGAACGTACATGCATGTTTTTGTTAATAAATACATTTGGAAACAATTCTTCCCTGTATTTTTCATCCTTGCGTTAGAGTAATAGCTTTTGATGTTACAATGGTTTGATGTAATTTTCTGAGAAGTTTGTAAATGTTACTGTTCATTATGAATACTTCACTAAAGCTTCAGTTGAAATAAGAAACGTGAATTGAATTGAAATTGCAATATCTGCCTGAAAAATCATTCTGCCCTGCCTTAGACTTTTGTTTTTTCTTTGTGTTGGTTGAGTTTGAGACAACAGAAGTCAGATTAGAGCTTGAGATAAGAGGCAACATAAGACTCCTGTGCTTTACCTGCGTGCAGACGTCTGTTCATAGAAATTGATTAAATGCAGTCTCTCTCTTTTTGCGGACTTTAGCAAGCATTTCGGCTCCTGAGAGGGCACCTTCGGAGGGCAGTTTGTCATGTTTTAACCAGCCAATTGGCGGATTAATGTGGTTCTCCAACCAGGAGTGCACTTTAGCGTGTGTTTTGGCTTCAACAAAGGCACTTTAGTGAAAGTTTTGCACCAAGAAAGGCACTTAAGAATGTGTTTTGGTACCTAAGAGGAAGCTTAAGTGACAATTTTTTCAACAATAGGGCCACAAAGAGGGGCGATGGACCCCTCTGCCCCCCTCTGTGCACACCACTGGAGCTCAATCAGCTGGTAAATATAAAACTCTCTGAAGCTTGAGGAATCAGTTTTTGGGAACTCTAACAAACAAAGCAGCTGTTGAACTAACAACTTTGAGAATAGTTACTCTGCCAGTTGGTTTTTGCTTCAACTACAATATTTACCAGTAAAAAGGAAAAGTGCAAAAACCTTAGTTACATTATGATTGGAAACAAATCTGACCTCATGTGAAAACTGACTTCAATTTATGTGACAGAGTCTAAATAACAAAAGGCATGAAAAAGGCTTAAAGGACAGACAAACAGATTATTTCAATAACTTAAATCCTCTAACATGAATTAAGTCCTTTCAGTCGCTCACCTCTGGCGTGTGCCGAGTGCCCGTCCTCGCTCAGGTTCTCCTCGTCGCCGGCGTAGGTCCGGATCGGCGATCGTGCGTACGAGTGCTTGTGGATCAGATTCTCAACACTTTCCCTGCAGCAAAAGCCGAAGAGAGAGCCCCAAAATAAATCTCTTTTTTCATGAAAAGTGAAAACAGTGAAACAAAATCTTTACACTGAGGGTTAGACGTCCTCATAACGCTCTGGTGTTGTGAGAAATTCAAAGAGCAGGAATTCACAACTGTGAGTTATTGATAGGACAAAACATGCAAAATAATAATAAAAAAAAAAATGTCAGTATCATCACAGTGAAACCACAGGGGGCGCCATAATCAACACAAACTAAAAGCTCCTCACAGCTGCTTTAAGTGCCACAAAATCTGACGGCTCACAGATTTCAGAACAACAAAAGTGAGTCACTTTTTGGTGTTTTTTTTTTTCATCCATTTGATTTTACATGACTTAAGTTGTGTGTGTGTTTGTGTGTGTGTGTGTGTGTTTAGTGTCCCACAAAGTGCATTAGCTCGTTTGAGTCTTGTCAGAAAGCACTTCTCAGACACAGTGACACAAATTGTTGGGGGAAGTATTGTGCATGCTTATTTGTGTGTGTGTGTGTGTGTGTGTCCAGACGGGCGAGTGGTCTGCATCATAAGAGCCATGCGTCCACATTAGCGGCCCCCTCCTCTGCTGCCCCTCCAATTAGGTTAGGAAAGTGCAATATCTGTCAGCAGAGGAGTACAAATGTGTGTGTTTTTATCAGCGACGGGCCCCTCCGGCACAGAGGCCGCAGCGAGCTCCCACAATGCACAGCAGGGACAGGGTAGGACAAGGGGGTGGGGGGGGTGGGACATGCTGGTTTCAATCAGTCACTGCAGCCGATTGAATTAGAGTGTGTTTTAGTGCAGTGGCCGACTCCAGACTAATGTGATTTCTGCAGCTCCCCGAAGATCAATTGATCAGGTCTAATTCACAGCCCTCAAAAAGAAAAGACAGAAGAAGAAGAAGAAGAAGATGAGGATGAGTGAGGAAGGGCGAGGAGGAGGGAGGGGGGGAGGGGGGGGGTATCTGGGCCGTCTCGAGTTTGGGACGTCTGATTGAAGGGAAATGGACAGATGGTTTGATTTTGTCAGCTGATTTTGGCCGGAGTGCCGGAATCAGGAATTACGAGAAGTGTGTGTTTTGGCAGCGTCCTTAAAAAAAAAATCCTTCAAATGGGGATTTGTGACTGTAAGTGTGTGTGTGTGTGTGTGTGTGTGTGTGTGTGTGTGGGCGTGTGTGCGATGCACGAAATGGAAAACTAAGCAAATACACCTTACAAATGCTCGTTTGCACATGTATAATCTCCAAATAAACTGTCTTTTTGTGTCTAATTTTAGCGTACATGTTTATTCTTTCTTTTCATTTTTCATATAGTTTCCTGTTTAATCTGTGAGTTTTGTTTGAATTATGTTCCTTCCTTTATTCATGCATTAGTTTTACCCTTTTTTAAAGTGTCTTAGAGTTTTGAAAAGCACTGCATAAATAAAAAGCACACACTTTTTTATTTGTTTTTGCACCATTAGACCAATGCAAACTTTTTATAATATAAAAACTTCTTGGTAATAAATTCAATTCTGAATCTGAAAAATAGCACAAAAAAGAGGAGGATAAAACATTCTTTTCCTTTATCTGATGTTGAAACATTATTTGACCTCTTAAAATTGTTTGTTTGTGTGTCATATTGTCAAAATTGCTCTGTTGGTCTTAGAAATCCTTGTATAATTGGCATATTTGAAAAATAAAAAAATAAACGAAAAAAGGGAAGGATTAAAAAAAAGTAAAGGAGGAAAAAAAGAAAACATAAAGGATAGAAAAGACACAGTAAGGGAAGGTAATGTCAAAGAAAAAAAAAAAGAAGAAAATTATCAAGGATGTTGAATGAAAAAAGGCGAAAACACAAGAAAGAAAGGGAGAGAGACAGAAAAAGAAAAGAGGAAAAAGGGTTCATCAAAAAAACAGACAGAAAATGAACATATAATCAAATTGAAAAAAGACCAAAACAAAACTAAAGAATTGAGTGAAAGAAGGAAAACAGGGATTTAATGAATTGGGACAAGAAAGTGAAAACCAATGACAACAATAGAGACAGAATGAAAAGTCGGATACACTGCAAATACTTACTTTAAGACATGCTTAATAAAATATCTTGTTTTTATGTTTTTAAAACTTATTTCTAGCATTTAAAACTATGTTAGATCCCAAAAAAGCATGAACGTTTCAATTTGTCTTAATTAGTCTGAGAATCCTAAAATGAGCGGATAACCGTTAAAACAAGTTACTTTGGTTTTCTCACATGTGATTTCATAATATTAAAACTTGTTTCAAGATTTAGCTCTACCTCAAGTTTCTTGATTTAAGAATAACACAAAAAAAAACATCTTTTGAAGACACAGTTTATTTAGCAAACAGCTATGAAATTTACAAACCTGTGCTCAAAAAGTGTAAAAGTCGCATACAACCAAAACCTTTAAGTACTCAATTGCTAATTTAATTTCTGTAGAATAAGTGAGGATTCATGCTCTTGAGTCAAGGACAGGTTTTAAGATTCTGGTTTAACCTTTACTATGGATTATGCTTATTTCAAGATGAGAGCACTTGACTCAAGAATTATCTTAATCATACTTCTCTAATTCTAAGTAGTTTTGACTTTAAAAAAGTGATATTTTTCATTCCATTTGCTAAAATTAAGAATATAAGAAGAATGAAAGTGGATTCTATTGCTCATATTTAGTATATTTCACTTAAAATTCTTCTTCAGGAAGTTTGTTTTCAAGCATTTTAATCTAAAAATGAGCATTTTCTTCTAGTTTTAAGCTCTGAGAATACTTATCAAGGCCATCTTGTTTTTAGATTTATCAGTCTTATTTCAAGATTTCTAGTCAAGTGATATTATCTTGCTGCATGGACAGATAATTTCACTAGTTTTAAGATATTTTTCCATCAAATTTAGTGTTTTTATCTTATATTCAGAGTCCTTTTTTTGCAGTGTAGAAAAGTAAAGAAAAAGAGTGATGAGGAAAGACGGACTAAAAGAAGTGAAAAGAAAGATGAGATGAGCTCACAAGTCGGTGCATGTCACTGACAGGAAACAAAGAGTGCAGGACCCAGAAGCCCTTGTACCTCTCCATGTCTGTGAGTCTCGACGAGTCTCTGAATCCTTTGGCGAACGGGTTACTGTCAATTTTCAGTTTGGTGATCTGAGAAAAAAAAAAACAGGAGAGACGAAAACATTAATGGCTTCAAGTGGAATTTATTTAGCAATTATTTCTGGTTCCCCACCTTATGTGTTGTTAATCAAACACGAGCAATAAATCACTATTTTTTTTAAAAAAGAGCACCATATTGGATAAACACAACTGGAAACAAATAACTTGAAAAAGAAGAGCTGAGAAACTTTTCTTCTGACCCCATTGGGGAGTATTTGTTATATTTTAGGGGACTGACCGCTCTTTTCATTCTTGTTTTAAATAAGACAAACACAAACATGAGGGGAAAAAAGGGGAATTTGTTGGAGAAAATACAAAAGAAACTTTGTTAGAATATCATAAAAAAGTCAAAAGAAAGTTGTCACTCATTCCAGAAAGTGCACCCCAAATATTATTTACACTCATTACACAGAGTGAGTTACTTCAAGCCTTTTTTTCTTGAAATCATGATGGCTATGGCTTACAGATCATAAAAAAACACAAAATTCAGTGTCTCCGAAAAGTAGAACTTTACATTAGACCAATAATTTTTTTAAAATCTTAAATGGAAATGTAAGGCTTCTCAAAAGTTTTGCAACTTTTTGACCATTTTTACTACCTTGTACTTAATTTTACTAATACTTTTTCCTGTTTTTGCCACTTTTCACCACTTTAATTGTTGCGCTTGCAAAGGTATTTTTCAACAATGTGTCTCTTTGGTTGAGCACCTACTATAAAAATTTGAATCTGATATTCTGACACTTTTTTGGTTACAGGCATATTGCAATTAGAATATTACAGCAGCTCTTACAGTGATTTAATCTCCTTTGCATTAGCCCTGACTGGTATTTGTTGTAAACGTCCTCTGTTCACTCACCAGTTGGTTCTGATAAGCCGTGACAGCAGTGAAGACGGTCTCCACAAAGACAAAGGTGCGAAACTCCTCAGACTTGAGGTTGAGCAGCGAGGCGGTGTGATCCTTCTTCTTGATGATGTGGACCCTCGGCTGATACTTGTGCATGGAGTTGAGGATGATCTGATGAGAGAACGAGCACAGAAGGAATCAACGCTAATGATCAAACAGAGCTGCAACAACCTGCTGAGCAAAGAAAAACAACTTCACACTTTATCTCAAGACGTGATTTTTGTTTACTGTTTCAAAAATGCTCTTTAACGAGAAGATTTGCTGTTTTTCTTTATGATGCAGGATGCGTGACTTTTTTTGTTGCTGTTGCAATTTTTCAATATATCAGGAATTGAGGTCTGAGTCCTGAATTTGCTCCTAAGAAATATGTTTTACTTGCTAATGAAGCTTGTGTGATTTAACTGATAACTAAAGAGATGTTGCTGAATTAGTGCTGTGTTAGTTTTCTATACTGTACATGTCTAAATGATAAGAGAGTAGGAATTTCAAATTCTGCTCTGTACTACCAATAAAAATAAACTTTTTTCAGATTTTAGTTTTTTTTCTTGGAGACTGAGACCAAGTGCGTTAAACTGGCACTGTCCTACTAACAAAATCAAGTCAAATGGTAAAAAAATAAACGTCAAAACCTGCACAGAAACATTCTTGAAATGGGCTTTTCTAACTAAGCATGGTGCTACGTCTCATCCAAACAAAATCAAATCAGCTTAGGCCTGATAGTCCAACAGAAATTCAACACAGAAACAGATAAAAAAAAAAAGAACAGATTATAACAGAGACACAGAAGCAGGATGAATAGAGAGAGAGACGTGTGAACAGATAAAGGAGTGAACACTGACACACTTCAGTCTGGCGTCAGTCCAGCAACACTATATTTATCCTCTCATTTTTATCATCAACACTTTTTCCTCCCAGTTTATTGAGCTAAATCATATCTGATTTTTTTAATTCTAACAGTATAATATTTTAATTGCAAATAATTATATTTAAAAAAAATAAAACCAGCCGTGCAATAGTTTCTTAAATGTTTTAAGTCTGGATATTGTAGCATTTCTAATTCACACTGTCTAATGACAATACAAAACCTTCTTTTTTTTACTGTGGTTCTACTCTAACAAGTTAAATTCTGTGATTTTAATGAGTGTGAAGAAAGATTACAACCAAAGGATGCAGGTTAATTCAGCAAGTTATGGAAATTATAATGTATTAAAGCTGGGCTCCTTGTTTTAGAGAGCACGTAGAAATTACAAATAGCTTTGAAATTATAACTTTTATGAAGGTTTGGTAAATATTTGTGAGTTATTTTGAGTTGCTTTCATGTTATCACTACTTTAAATTTGTTAATAGGGCCAAATCAGTTATTTTGTTGGCGTCGTTATTTGCATTTTGGCGCTTGTCATCATCTGCTTTTTCTTTAAAATACAACAGTCAATAAGAAAAACAGCATTTAGATACAACCTTTTTTAATGCTGATAATCTGATTTTAAATTGTAGATTATGATCAAGCATTTTTTTTTGTGGACTTTTCTATCACTTAAAAAGTCCTGACATTCTCTTTAATAAACACATGCTTAAAAGAAATTAATTATCAGTTATCAACCTCTTTGGCATCTAATAATTATTATCAGCTCTGAAAAAAACCACACTGGTCATCTTTCATTTATTCACACTTAAATTTTAGGTTCATGCTGGAAGCCTTAAATTTCATAATAACTGTATTATATGGGTTATACTAAATTTATATGTCAGAAAACCCTAAAGCTGTTTTAGGTAAACTATATAAGGGTCTAACTTCAATGAGACTCACAATTATGTTCACGAGGGCATAACTGTAATAATAATAATAATAATTATTATTATTATAAACACCCGTTAGGCTTTGACATAACTGCACCGTCCTCACTTAAAGGTACAGTGACATTATGATTCCACACCTGACAGGAGCAAATCACTCTTTTATCCTCCTTTCATTGAAAACACAAACCGAACAGACTTATTCAAAACTAATCCATTAATGAGCCAACTGTAAAAAAAAAAAAAAAGCCTGGGAAACAGTCATTACTGGTTTGGGTGTGTGTCAAACTACTGTCCAAAAATAGCTTCCAGACAGCGTTAATATAAAACCAAAACACCATAATTATTGCCACTTAAAACTGTAAAAATCCCATTTTATCTCTCATTGGCAGATTATTTTTCTTTCTTTATCAAATGTAATTTATCCGTTTAAATTTTACTAGAGAGTGTTTTCGTTTTTGGTTGTAAAAATCCACCAAAATGTGACGTTTTTTCACACACACAGGTAAAAATAAATAAATAAATAAAAATAAAGTCTGAGGTGCTCACGTGTCCGTGCTGGTCCAGTTCGTTGTTGGTCAGTTTGACTTTCTCGAAGGAAACCATCTGTTTCATCAGCTGCTCTCCGGTGAAAGGTGAGTCCGGGTGGACGTACAACCTGCGAGGGAGACGTAAAGAAGAACGGCGGGCTGTGATTGGCTGAGAGGTGTTCGAATCCGACACTTGATATCCAATCAACGGACGGTGTGTGTGTGCGCTCGAGAAAATATTGATGATTTCCTAACTTTAATTTATTTTCTTATTTTTAGAGTTTCACAATAATAAAAAACACCAAAACGACCACTATTTTTTTTTTTTTTTTAATATTTATATATTTAGATATATGTATATATATTTTTTCGTTAAATATGTTATGGAGGGTTTAAAAAAGGGTCACAGTTTTCGTTTTGGCCTGCTAAAGTTAAACAAAACAAAACAAAAAAAGATCATTTGGCAGGAATAACGTTTTTATGTTACTTCTTTTTTTTTTTTTTTTTTTTGCTTTGTTTTGCAGAAAATAATGATTTATACATTGTTGTAGCTGCTAAAATGTTGTCCTGGTATCAAGATAGGAATATATGCATGTATTTTTTCTTTGTGTCAAGAAATTTATTTCAATCTGGCATTTTTTTAATCTTTATTTATGAATAAATCAAAAGGTCTGAATTTTCAGTTTTTGCATGCTGGAGTCCAAAAAAATCCTTCACACATACACACTTCTTTTTTTTTATTTGTAAAACTACAGCACTGCTGGAAAGACGTTTTGTGGGGAGATAAACATTTATCATTATAATTACTTTCTTTCTCTATTGCACTGAAAAGAAGAGAAAAGGACTAGTGACCTGTGTAGAAGCCCACTACCACCTGTTTAAAAAATATAAAAGAAAAAAACTGGCTTTTCGAGATTTTTTTCACCCCATATTATTATATATATATAATTATAATGACTATGAAAAATCAAAGTGATAAGTCGAAATTTTGATATAAAAAGTCAAAATTAAGAAATAAAGTCGAAATAATGAGATTCAAATGCTCCAGCTGGTTTTGTAATTCCACTCTCCAGCTTTTTCCTTAAAATCCTTTTAGGGTGTGTTTTCTCAGCACTAACCCATGTGAATCCACTTGCAAAGATAATATTTAATTTGTGGTAAAACCATGTTTAAAGTTTTTATGTACCCACAATCCATTTCTCTATGATAATAAACAGCAGCTCGAGCTCACTCTGTAAGGTTTTTTCCTTCCATCATCTCATAATTTTGCATTTTTATAACATAAATTTGACATTTTTTCCTTAAGGAAAAACTAGTATGGAGAAAAAAACTTCTCAACAAAGCAAACTTTTAATTTTTTTTTCTAACTGGCGGAAATGGGCTTCCATAGCCCTGACACTTGGGATCATGACGAAAACACCTCACGTGTCCCGTATTTGACGTCACAGATATGACCTAAGCCGTCATTGTGTGTTTACTCCAGCTGGTTAACTCCTTAAATTGACGTGGTCTTGATTTCAATCACCTTTGGATGAAAGCTTCCAGATGCTTCGGGAGTAAAATTTAATTATTTCATCAATCTTGATTTTGTTTGTGTCTCTGGGCTTTTTCAACCCTGGTTACTTTTCACCAGTGCAAAGACAAAAAAAAAAAAAAAGAAAGAAAAGAAATAGAAAGGTGTCACTAATGTCAGCGTCGTTTTTATTATTATTTTTCTTTTAATAGTAATAATAATAATAATAATAATAAATTTTATTTATAGAGCGCTTTTCTAGATACTCAAAGACACTTTACAGAATTAGAAACATCAGTTAAAACAACACAGTAATGATAACAAAAATAATAACCTATAAAAATGAAAACAAGACAAAACAAAAACATGGAATACATTTAAAAGCAGTTAGACATTAAAAACACTTTTAAAAAGATGAGTTTTGCTACTCATTGATGATAGAAATAGCCCATTTTACTGAGAGTGTTGCGTTCAGGTGTGTTCTTTGAGCTGTGCAGGATGTGTGTGTGAGTGTGTGTGTGTGTGAGTGTGTGAGTGTGTGTGTGTGTGTCTTACCTGGCAGGCAGAGGGGGGTCTGCTTTCCCAGCCACCAGCCACGAGGAGCGGTGGTAGGCGTACCGGTACCGTTTATTATCCACCGGAACTATGTCCATCAACACGATGTACTTGGAGTCTTGATCCACCCCGGAGAAAGAGACCCGGATGGTGGGAAACATCCTCCTGATGGACAGATTACAGCTGATATTAACATCAGAAATAAATTAAAGACAATGTTTAGGTTGTTGCTCATTAATCAAATTAACAGCAGGTCATAATCACCAGTGTTCTGGGTTTGTAGATTTATCAGTTTTTATTTACACATTGCGCAAAATCTCGTATCCTCTCCTCATAGTCTCATCTCATAAAGGGAAATGCGGATCTGTCCAATTTCATATTCGAATATATTATTATACTTCCTGAATCACATGAAACAACTTTTGTTGGCTTAAAATGTGAATTATTTTGATTGAATAAAATGTAGTCCTTAAAAAACAGCTCGCCTTCCATCATTTAGTTACAGCTGATTTTACAAACTCAGCACTTTCCTCCTCTTTGTTTTTAATTTACACATAATAAAATAGAAAACTCACCAACTTTCAACGTTTGTAGTCGACAATGTATGTTGTACTTATATTTTCGTTACCCTTTGACAGAAAAGCTAACACTATGAGAAACAGGTTTTGTGAATCCTATTTTTTTTATTTCTATTTTAAGTTTTTCTGTACAAAAAACTGAGACTCAGAAAAGCTCTGATGTCAGAAAGAGAAAAATTTGCTGCTAACTGTGATGGATGCAATCTTTCAAAAATGTGCTTGCAACTGTTTTTAGTTTTTTATTCGTGGATTATATGACTATGTGGTATATATAGTTTTAATTCTTTCTTTTTTTCACTCTCTCTCTCTCTCTCTCTCTCTCTCTCTCTCTCTCTCTCTCTCTCTCTCTCTCTCTATCTCTCTTTTTATGTTTTCAATGTTTGTTTGTAATTTTCAAATGAGCGATATTTATTTGTTATTTGTTATTTATTTGAATCTCTTGAAGTGAGGTTTTGAGTTAATGGGTTTCTATCTCACCTGCACATGCGATTTATTTTTTACAACATTTTTCCCCTGTTTGACTCTTATTTAAAAAAAAAAAAAGAAGCAAATTAACAGGATTAAACTAATGACCGACTTTTAAGGCTTTTATGATAAATCTGTGTCTTAATTCCCCCAAAAACTGCCGTTGTGGATGTAGCAGTAAGAAATGTTAAAGGCAAATCGTTTCACATTTATGTAATAATAATAATAAATGAACCCTCTACCTTCCAGATTTGGTGATGATCATCTCGGTGCCGAGTTCGTGAAATTTATCCCACAGCTCTTTGGTCTCCAGGCTGCAGGAGATCTTGGCCATCTCCTCGCTGGGGATGCCGGGAGTCGTGGGGATGAGCGGCTCCGTGCAGACCTGGGGCGCGCTCCCGCTGAAGTCTCCGTGCGCGTCCAGGGAGGACAGTTCGGCCAGAGACTGTTGGTTACAGGAGGAAGATTTCTCCACGAACTGCTCTGTTTGGGTTCAGAGGGTAGAAAAGAAAAAAAGATAAAACATCAGAAGATTATTTAAAAAAATAGTAGCAGAAAGTGCGTAATGATGAGTAACAACTGATTTTTTTAATTATTATAGGACCATGAAAAATCCTGGTGGATACAAACAATACAATATGGGTTAATGAAATCTTAAAAGGTAATAATTCAGTCTGATGAAATAAGTAAAAAATGATACTAGTAGATAATTTAGATCACGAATAAACTCTCCCTTTGTGGTGTTTAATTGTTTTTCAGCTTTGAAATTTCACACGGACCTCACAAGCTATTATAAAAATGATTACACATTTTATGCAAAAGCATCTTTCCATGCATTGAAGGACACTCTAATAAGTATTTAAAAGGTATAAATAAAACAAAACAACAAAAATAAATGAAACAAAATAGAAAGAAAAGTAACATGAGGATTAAACTTGGGTGAGCTTTGAACAAATGGGCTGTGAGTTTTATTTGAAGATGTGCAATAAAATGAGCTTGATAATATATAAATATCATTCTTTTTTTCCCCCTTTCTTGATAAAATCTTATATTTAACGTCATATAACACTTTTTTCTTGAATATCAACCGATATGCAAACTGACGTTGGCCTCAACTCTTCAACAAATTCACTGTCACTTTGATTTCAAATGTTTAACTTTACTATTTTAACAGCTAAATAACAGTGACAGCTATTTCTAATCAAAATCATGGTTTAATCTAATTTTAAACGTAGTTTTGGTAATTCAAGTGAAGGTATAATGAGATATTTTTGAATTTTAAATGTGTAAATGTCAAGAAATTGCGCACGACATGCACTTAAATTCAGTCTTTTATGCATCCTGAAGCTTTACAGCTCATGCTTGGATTTTTTTCAATGTTTTGACCCTTTTTAAATAAAATAACATACATTTCTTTTAAATTTGACCCATGATCTGTTTTGCTCCTGCTGCAGCAGCGGCCCTGCCTCCTGTCAGAGAAGCTGCACCGCCTTTTCATCCTTCATTAACTCTCAGGATTTTTGCGTAAAATCTTAACTTTTACATCCGCACTCTTAAACAAACGATTCAACTCGTTTTAAGTTGGATTTCTTGAATTTCTCAGCCTTACCGAGAGGCTTGATGGTGTTCTCCTCCGCCTCCTTGTCCTTGCTGGGCTTCCCGCTGGACATCAGGGCGGCTATGGAGAAAGCATTCGCCCGGGATGAGAGTTGCGGTTTCGGGGAAGACGTGTACTCCATGACGGGGGAAGAAACCTGAATATTTCCCTTTGAATGATTAAAAAAATCCTCCAGGAAGGCTCAACTCCGCTTGTTTTTAGCTCCCAGCGGAGAAAAGACAAATACGCACAGTTTGTCCTTGTCTTCGCCTTTTACGCACAGTCTTTGCGCACAAACTGTAGATTTCCCTTGACGCACTTGTCACAGCTGGGTTGAAGTTCTGCTTGGATTCATGTTGAGGAAAGCAGGAGCAGGACTGACTCCTCTGACTTCTTCGGTGGCAGATCTGAGGCCGGTTGTGTTTGGGAAGCTTCAGACCGATCCACCCTCTCCTTATAATTCCGGCCTGCCCTCCAATCACTGCCTCTCCTTCCACGTCACACTCCCAGCGTCCCGCAGCAGCTCTGATACCGAGCAGCCAATTAAAAAGCTGGAGCTGTCAGAGCTTTCTTCCCCCCTAAAGACCCCCGGAGAGTGTGTGGTCGGAGGGGGAAAATATGTTGGATTTCATGACTTTAAACTGTATTTGGGTGATGACAGCGAGAATTCTTTCACATGATTAATGAGAATCTCCACTTTTCTTATTACGCACAATCATGAGAGACAGAAAACTTGACATCTTACATCTTACATTTTTAGCTCAGTCTTGGACCCCTGGTTGCCCCCCCCCCATACCACATGCTGGGGTCAGAAACCTTAAATGTCAACAGAGGAGAGGTTTGCCCGGAGGTTTGGAGAGGTGGTGCTATTTTGTTATTAATGGCAGCAGTGAAGTGATGATGGCAGCTTCACCAAATTATAAAAAAATATCATAAAAATATAAAATCATCCTGTCAGCATCATCAAATTATGTGGAAGAAATTCAGAGGTGTGCCAAAAAAAAGTGAACATTATGATCTGGCTGCTGCACTTTTACTGCAAAGTACAGGAAAAAGAGCCTTTATTTTTATTTTGCAATATTTTACTAAGTATGTGACACAATGCAATCAAATGTTTCTTCATGTGAATGTGCAACTGTTTTTTTCTACATGTATTTTTGATATAATTCCTGTTGTTTGAGTTATTGTTGCATAATGTGCACATTAATGTGCTGTTATGTTGCCTTTTAATGCAGTTTTAAGCCTTTTTTTTTCAACCACTGCAGCTTTTAAGAAACTAAAATTTAAAAAAAGCAAAGATTACAGATTAACAAAAACACTTAACATCTATTGCATTAAACGTTTAGGAGTCAAAACCTAAATTTTATGCTGTGTAAAAGGCTTATACAAACAGGATTATCACTTCAAATTTTGGAACAATAATGTTCTATAACAGCTCTAAAAATGCTCCTATAATAAGTTCAAAAATGTCGGAAATATTACACACTAAAAACACAACACATACAAAAAGTCATGATAATAAATCAAACAATCTAAGAGCAAAACACTCAAAGTGATGATCAAATTCACTGTGACAAGGTTATAAAAAAATAATTTAATTACAATTTTACTGGGAAAATTAAAGCAACTCTTGGAGAATTCATATATATTCAGGAAAATTATAAATATTATTCAAAACAAGCTTCAGTTTCTAATTTATAGTCTGCAAAAAAAATCAATATGATGTTTTATTTCTTTGTTCTGACTTTGTCCAAATGCTAATCATTATGAGTCTGGAAGTTTTATTTGTATTTTTTAGGTATTGCTTTGTGTTTTCACACTTTAAGAAAGAGCAAAGTTTGTGTTAGTTTCCATCTTTATTTTCTACATATTAAATTTGAGTACGAGGATCAGATTTACCTGACAGGTGGATAAAAGAGAAAACAACACGATAACAGGAACCAGAGCGTCTGTTACTGTCATCAGGTTTAACTTTCTTTAAGCTTCTTTTTGAGAACAAACACACTGATTCTGCTTTTTGCTCTTTAGGTGTGTGAGACCCTTCGGAAACTGTGAGAACTGCCTTTGCAACACACACACACACACACACACACACACACACAAGCATGCAGGAACCTTATTGAGAGCATGAGCAGCAGTCTTGGGTTAATCCGTTCTGTGACACACACCAGTGAGCCCCTAATCTTTCACACACACACACACACACACACATAAAGACACACACACTCACATACAGCTCTCATGTGACGACAGGAAATGCACTTTATTTCTGAGGCCCTCTAGTTAAAGTGGCTGAAAAGTGTGTGTTTGTTCACCAACCTGCGTCAGGCTTTCGAGACTGCTTAAAGTTCTTTTTTTACATTTATTTCCTCCGCTTTTAACTTGATGGGAAATCCGGTCTAGACGCCATCTGAGATAGTCAAATGTTATTTCTTCCTCCGCACAGCTGATGTGTGTGATGTTTGGCAGTTGAAGAGTCTGAATATCTGAGGGCAGAAGTTGATACAGACAAGTACGAGCTCTTTAAACTCTGAGCTAGAACTGTAAAAATATCCATTTTTTTCTGAGGTTTGTTGTCAGAATTAGTCTTGTTTGCAGGGTCATGATGATTTATGAGTAACCATGACAACTGGAGACTTCAGCTGAAGTCTCAGTAGCTGTGTTTCTATTACACTTTTTTTTTCTTTTCAAAATAAAAGCAATATTTCTGAAGTTTTGAAAAAGAATTTCTATTATGACCAGAATTGTGCACAACTTCAGTAAAATCTCCTCCTGCAAGATTTAGTTGTCAAGAAGGAAGGAGGACTGTAACTGCTGGTAACCATGGATACCACAAACACTTTATGAGCTGAGCTGTCATTATGATGGGTGTTACTGTTGATAGTGAGGTTGTCAACAAACGAGGCAGAGTGTGTGGGAGTGGTCACGTACTAGGGACTTCTGGAAGAAACTTTAGGTAAGGTTTAACTCCTCCTCCATCACCCTGGATACCTCGAGTCAGATTTGGATGTACCCCATAAACACCTTTTGATCATTTTTAAACTCAAAATCTCATAAAATTGAATAAAAACCAACTTTCTGTGATGTATTTCAGTGGAGAACTAGGCAGAGAATGTCTGAGTGTATGCAAATGGGTATAAGCACCGTGATTGGCCCATTGAATGAGAGGGCGGCACTTAGCCTAAGCTCAATTCTAGGTGGAATGGAAATGTGACCAGTGGTTGAAGTCACCAGTTATCAGGGTTACACTTTACATCAGTACATCACAAGAGGCTCGCTTGGGTGTATTTAGGGATGTTTCATCTTTTTCACTCCAGAAAAAATGTTTCCTCACATTTGTTTACTTTAATAGACCGATGATGTACATTTTGAGCAATAAAAGAGCAGAATGGATGGTTTTCTCCATTGTAGGGCCTCAAGTAAGGAACTTAAGCCTCATGTTTTCTCCACTAAAAGGACATCCAAGACAATACCTCTTAATATCTTCTCCACTTTAAGGGCCCTGCGACATTTGTAGCTGCACATTTTATCCATAGCTTTACCCATAACAGCTTCCTTTGCATCATTCATGGGGGCATCTTTGTTTTCTGATGCAGAGAAAGAAGTTCAGGATTCCGAGGATCACTGAAGGCATCGTGTTTCCAGAGCGCTGACTCTATGTTTTCCAAAGGTATCTGTGTTTGTAGTTGTGTGCTTGTGTGTGTGTGTGTGTTTGTGTGTGTGTAGAGAACAGATTCACCTCTCTTCCTCAATGTCACTCTCCCTCCTCTCTGTGAGATGGAGGCTCTGAGCCAGAGATCCGTGGAGCAGCTAAACCCATTAGAAGACTCCTGAATGCAAATCCGCTGCTGCAGATATTTAATAAGAGACCTGTGCTGGAAAAATTAGATTATCTTGCAATTGCCAGTGGATAATGTGCTAAAAGCTTTCCCACTTTAGCGTCACTCCTTACNACCACATGCTGGGGTCAGAAACCTTAAATGTCAACAGAGGAGAGGTTTGCCCAGAGGTTTGGAGAGGTGGTGCTATTTGGTTATTAATGGCAGCAGTGAAGTGATGATGGCAGCTTCACCGAATTATAAAAAAATATCATAAAAATATAAAATCATCCTGTCAGCATCATCAAATTATGTGGAAGAAATTCAGAGGTGTGCCAAAAAAAAGTGAACATTATGACCTGGCTGCTGCACTTTTACTGCAAAGTACAGGAAAAACAGCCTTTATTTTTATTTTGCAATATTTTACAAAGTATGTGACACAATGCAATCAAATGTTTCTTCATATGAACGTGCAGCTGCTATTTTCTACATGTATTTTTGATATAATTCCTGTTGTTTGAGTTATTGTTGCATAATGTGCACATTAATGTGCTGTTATGTTGCCTTTTAATGCTGTTTTAAGCCCTTTTTTTTCAACCACTGCAGCTTTTAAGAAACTAAAATTTTAAAAAAGCAAAGATTACAGATTAACAAAAACACTTAACATCTATTTCATTAAAAGTTTAGGAGTCAAAACCCAATTTTTATGCCATGTATAAGGCTTATGCAAACAGGATTATCACTTCAAATTTTGGAACAATAATGTTCAATAACAGCTCTAAAAATGCTCCTATAATAAGTTCAAAAAGCTTCAGTTTCTAATTTATAGTCTGCAAAAAAATCAATATGATGTTTTATTTCTTTGTTCTGACTTTGTCCAAATGCTAATCATTATGAGTCTGGAAGTTTTGTTTGTATTTTTTAGGTATTGCTTTGTGTTTCCACACTTTAAGAAAGAGCAAAGTTTGTGTTAGTTTCTATTTTTTTTTCTACACATTAAATTTGAGTACGAGGATCAGATTTACCTGACAGGTGGATAAAAGAGAAAACAACACGATAACAGGAACCAGAGCGTCTGTTTCTGTCATCAGGTTTAACTTTCTTTAAGCTTCTTTTTGAGAACAAACACACTGATTCTGCTTTTTGCTCTTGAGGTGTGTGAGACCCTTCGGAAACTGTGAGAACTGCCTTTGCAACACACACACACACACACACACACACACACACACACACACACACACACACACACACAAGCATGCAGGAACCTTATTGAGAGCATGAGCAGCAGTCTTGGGTTAATCCGTTCTGTGACACACACCAGTGAGCCCCTAATCTTTCACACACACACACACACACACACACACACACACACACACATAAAGACACACACACTCACATACAGCTCTCATGTGACGACAGGAAATGCACTTTATTTCTGAGGCCCTCTAGTTAAAGTGGCTGAAAAGTGTGTGTTTGTTCACCAACCTGCGTCAGGCTTTCGAGACTGATTAAAGTTCTTTTTTTACATTTATTTCCTCCGCTTTTAACTTGATGGGAAATCCGGTCTAGACGCCATCTGAGATAGTCAAATGTTATTTCTTCCTCCACACAGCTGATGTGTGTGATGTTTGGCAGTTGAAGAGTCTGAATATCTGAGGGCAGAAGTTGATAGAGACAAGTACAAGCTCTTGAAACTCTGAGCTAAAGCTGTAAAAAATATCAATTTTTTCCTGAGGTTTGTTGTCAGAATTATTCTTGTTTGCAGGGTCATGACGATTTAAGAGTAACCATGACAACTGGAAGCTTCAGTAGCTGTGTTTCTATTACAATTTTTTTTCTTTCCAAAATAAAAGCAACATTTCTGAAGTTTTGATAAAGAGTTTATATTATGACCAGAATGGTGCACAACTTCAGTAAAATCTCCTCCTGCAAGATTTAGTTGTCAAGAAGGAGGGAGGACAGTAACTGCTGGTAACCATGGATACCACAAACACTTTATGAGCTGAGCTGTCATTATGATGAGTGTTACTGTTGTTACTGAGGTTGTCAACAAATGAGGCCAAGCGTGTGTGGGAGTGGTCACGTACTAGGGACTTCTGGAAGAAACTTTAGGTAAGGTTTAACTCCTCCTCCATCACCCTGGATACCTCAAGTCAGATTTGGATGTACCCCATAAACACCTTTTGATCATTTTTAAACTCAAAATCTCATAAAATTGAATAAAAAACAACTTTCTGTGATGTATTTCAGTGGAGAACTAGGCAGAGAATGTCTGAGTGTATGCAAATAGCTATAAGCACTGTGATTGGCCCATCTCATTAGGGGGCGGGACTTAGCCTAAGCTCAATTCTAGGTGGAATGGAAATGTGACCAGTGATTGAAGTCACCAGTTATCAGGGTTACTCTTTACATCCTTACATCACAAGAGGCTCGCTTGGGTGTATTTAGGGATGTTTCATCTTTTTCACTCCAGAAAAAAAATGTTTCTTCACATTTGTTTACTCTAATAGACTGATGATGTACATTTTGAGCAATAAAAGAGCAGAATGGATGGTTTTCTCCATTGTAGGGCCTCAAGTAAGGAACTTAAGCCTCATGTTTTCTCCACTAAAAGGACATCCAAGACAATACCTCTTAATATCGTCTCCACTTTAAGGGCCCTGCAACATTTGTAGCTGCACATTTTATCCATAGTTTTAACCCATAACAGCTTCCTTTGCATCATTCATGGGAGCATCTTTGTTTTCTGATGCAGAGAAAGAAGTTCAGGATTCCGAGGATCACTGAAGGCATCGTGTTTCCAGAGCGCTGACTCTATGTTTTCCAAAGGTATCTGTGTTTGTAGTTGTGTGCTTGTGTGTGTGTGTGTGTTTGTGTGTGTGTAGAGAACAGATTCACCTCTCTTCCTCAATGTCACTCTCCCTCCTCTCTGTGAGATGGAGGCTCTGAGCCAGAGATCCGTGGAGCAGCTAAACCCATTAGAAGACTCCTGAATGCAAATCCGCTGCTGCAGATATTTAATAAGAGACCTGTGCTGGAAAAATTAGATTATCTTGCAATTGCCAGTGGATAATGTGCTAAAAGCTTTCCCACTTTAGCGTCACTCCTTACTGAATATTATTCACACTTTGAGGGGCCGGTGCAGCCTTAAAGAAACAGACGGTCTGAGGGAACAGAGGCAGACAGATGGTACCTTTCAGATCAGCATGAGCCATGAGCCTCAGACTCAAGAACATGTCAGGGTGTCAAGAATGGTTTTAGGTCAACAGATTTAGATTTAGATTTTAAATTTACCCTCTTAATTTCTAATATAAGTTCACCTTTGACGGATTTAAATGAGTCTGGGCTCAGTTTTGCTTTTATTTGCAGCTTTTCAGCCATAAATATGTGTATATTTTTTTCTCTGTTATGTCCTTATTCATAGCATGAAGTCACAACAGATGTTATCTCCAGGTGAGACAATATCTTTTTGTTAACAGAGACCCAATATCAAGACAAGATCAGGAGTTTGATCTCATCTTAAAGCACCATGAGTACAGACTTTTGCAGCATTTAGAAAGTTACAGCTGTAAGAACAAACTTCCTTTAAGAAAAGCAGAAACCTTCAACAGAACCAGACTCATGATAGACGGACATCTGCTGAGGCTGCATTGGAGTTAGAGAGGGGGATGGTGGGAGTCTGGCAGAAAGAGAGATGGATGGAAGTGATGATGATGAGGCTGTAGTTGCAACGATCCAGAGAAACCTACAAGGATCTATCTTCAGTAACATTAATGGGATACTAGGGTAAAAAGTTAGTAACTGACAGATAGAAGATGGAGAGGAACAGGGGTCTAAGGGTCTGAGTGCTAAATTGCATGTGCAAGCTAAAATATTGCGCATGCTGTTGGTGGGCATGTTGCACGATCTAATATGAGTATGTGCGTAGTCGATAACAGGTATAAAAGTGGAGCAGACCACCTTATTTAAAATGGGGATTTTGGGTGTGCTACTGTCTGTCTCCATGGAGAGTTTGAGAGAGCAGAGTGGCAGTGAACGAAGTCTAAAGCCAAGGAGTTGGGTTGAAAAATAGACACAAAGTCAAAAGCACTATTTAAGAAAAAAAAAAGGCCTATTTTGAGTCATTTATTGAATCCTGAGTGTGTGGGAACTGAATTTATTTGCCCATCCTGCGTGACAAAGCATCAACTCTTGGGACAGCACACTGGAAAAAATACTCAGACAGACGCTGGCACTAACTGTGCTGGTGTGCTGGAGTGATCCAGACAAAAAAAAAAAAAAGACAAGTATAAGGGGTTTTTCCATAGGAGATATGGCATGTCTCCTTTTAGTAATCAGCAGCTTGAAAGTGGCATTGCAAGATAGATAATACATCTTGACTAATACACCTCTCCCTTTAGTTTTTGTGAATTTTGGCGCCCCCTGTGGACAAAGTGATGTCTTATTTCCTGTCCTGTCCATGTGAAAATCAGACAAAAACCTCAATGTGTTGTCTTTTTACCATGTAAAACCTCACTCACTGTGAGTGTTTGGGATGGAAACAGTGAATAAAGGCAGCTGATTCTATTTTTCAGGTTTTACCTCTTAATATTGAAAGTCATGGAGAGGCGTTGATATCAGTAACTGTCCAATTTTTTACCAGATTAAAACTCCACAAACCTGTATCACCCAAGTGTCTTACATGCCCCGCCTTTTATTTTTGTTATACCCCTGGATATCACCGTTAAACTTGTCTTGTCAAACTTTAACTTTAAGAATACATCAAAGACAGATTTAGCAATTTGGAAACAAATGAAACATTTTATTTTGTTCTTTTATGACAAAAGAGAATCAACCTGCATGGACTAAATTACTGGTTGGAATAGACAGTTGTGTGTCCCGTGTGCATGGTGCCATCCCATCAGCGCGTCTCAGCAGAGAGAGAGATAACAGGATATGTGACGGCTCACCACACTCAGAGCGAACACGCTGCAGCACTCAGGGATATGACGACCAAACCATCCCAACAATTATTCCCCAGGATAAATGGCCGCGGCGTGAAAAGGTCAGCGACAAACGACAGCCAATTCCCGGCAGAGTGGGATCTGAGGAAAAATAATCGCCCCCTGATTGAATTGAATGCTGGGACATTTGAGCCACAGTAATGAAATGGCTGTTGTTGTGACCCGACCCTTTCACCTCCCCGATGATTCTTTACCCGATTACGGAGCAGGCAGCAGGGGCGACTATTTGCCTACAGGAGCACATTCAATATATGTGCATAGCTTTGTTTTGTCAATGTAAATCCCCATTATCACAGATTCTTCTGCATATTACATGTCAGCTTCACCTGCAGGGCTGAGGGGGGGGCACAGCGGGCTTTATCTGAGAGGAAGTGATGGAAACAGTTTGGATGCTCTTTAAAATATAATCCTGGACACACAATCAGATAATGCATTTATAATATTGGAGGTTTTTTTGTACACAGACTGACAATTTCAATAACTTTTGGCTTCAAGATTTTGCAAGTTTTCACTTTTTCATGCCCTCATACCTGCAAAATAGTTCACTTCATCATCCATTTTACTGTATTTTAATGTTTTCTAGATAATGCAGGATGCCCGTGCCACCTCTGCATCTAATGTCACTATTTGTTAGGTCTTTTTTTAATTGTCCTATTACAGGGGTGTGCACAGAGGGGGGCACGGGGAGTTAGACTCCTCATGGCCCAATTGTTGAAAAACACTCACTAAAGTATCCTCTTTGGAGCCAAAGCACATACAAGAGTGTCTCCTTGGGAGTCAAAATTTCATGTCAGAGTGCTCTCTATGGGGCCAAAATTCCCACATGCGTTCTAGAGGTCCTCTAGAGATTCAAAACAAATGCTATACTGCCCACCTACCGTAAGAAAAATACTAAAGTGCCCTCTCGGGAAAAACAACAACCCCAAACACTAAATCACTTCCTTGGCTGATTAAACAAAACGGATCACTAAAGTGCCTGTCTTAAGAGTCAAGAAACATGCAGAAGTGACCTGAGGGCCCAAAACACATGCCAAAGTGTTCCTTTGAGGGGCCAAAACACATTAAACTACCCTATTGGGAGCCAAAACATGCACTAAAGTATCCCACTGAAGGCCAAAATACACGCTTTAGGACCCTCTAGGGTGGAAATCCACTCTTAGCTGCACCACTGGCTGGTTAAAACATGTTAAAGTGCCCTATTGGAAGCCAAAACATGTGCTAAAGTGTTCTACAGGGAGTCAAAATGCACGCTTTAGGACCCTCTGGGATGGAAATCTACTCTTAGCTGCACCGTTGGCTGGTTAAAACACATAAAACAGTCATTTTGGGAGTCAAAACATATATGAAACTGACCTCTTGGGAACCAAAACAGGTGCTGAAGAGCTCTATTGGGAGCCAAAATGCACGTTATAGAGCACCCTCTCGGATGCAAAAACACTGAACTGCACCAAATGCTGGTTCAAACACGATATACTGCCCATTTTGGGAGCCAAAATTCTCACGTAAGTGCTAGGAAGCCAAAATGGATGCATAACAGCTTCCTTGGGAGCCAATATGTGGGCTATAGGGCCCTCTCGGGTAGAAAAAACAGGCTTAACTGCACCAATAGCAGGTTTAAAAATGATAAACTGGCCTTTGTGATGCCAAAACATTTGCTTAAGTGCTTGGGAGCCTAAATGAATACGCAACCACTGTCTAGGGAGTTAAAACTCACTCTCCTGGGAGCCAAAACTCATGCCAAAGTCAAAGTGCATGCCAAAGTGTCCTATTGGTTGGCATAACATTTAATTCACTCCTGGGTGGCAAAATCGAGCGCTATATGTGCCTTGTTCTTTTTCCTTTCGCCCCTGTCCCTCAAAAAGTCAGTGCACACCACTGTCCTTGACTATTTGATTTTATCAAAGAAAATTGTGCATAAAACATATAAACAGTGGAGTACGACATGTCTTTGCATTTGCAGCATGAGCAACAGCCCAGACCTGGAAATTGTACCTTCAAAAAGTCTGTGCATGAAATATATCAACACAGAATCATTGATAATTTGCAATAACTGCTGAGGAAGTTGACACAGAAAGTCTTTTTGTTACTTTAGAGGGTGTTATGGGTTAAAACTATGGATAAAATGTGCAGCTATAAATGTTGCAGGGCCCTCAAAGTGGAGAAGATGTTGAGAGGTATTGTCTAAGATGTTCTTTTGGTGGAGAAAACATGAGGCTTAAGTTCTTTACTTGGGGTCCTACAATGGACAAAACCATCCATTTTGCTCTTTTATTGCTCAAAATGTACATCATTGACCACCAGGTGTCTATTAAAGCAATAAATGTGAAGAAACACACTTTAGGTAGCTGTTTTTATGGAGAAAACATGATGAAACATCTCGAAAACACTTACATTGATGAGCGCTTGTTCGACAAGTTAAACCATTTTCTTTTGAGAGCAAAGTAAAAGGGAATTCATAGCTTTTGATGCATGACTCCAAAAATAACAGACATCTACGTTTGAAAAAATGAGAAACATTTATGTCCACAGAAATATTTTGTTCTTTCAATGAAATCAAAAGTGTTAACATATACTCTGAAAAGTACAAGAGACTAAAAATGATCAGGAAGATCAAACATAGCTCAAGGTTTGAGAGGGGGATTCATAAATGAATTCTGGTTTCAAACAGCATCAGCCTCTGTTTTTTTGTACGTGAAAACAGAGAAACAGACGCTCAGGGAGGCAGCTGGGAAGTTTTCCTTGAATTTCAAAAACAGATCATATCAGATCACACATTACATGACATAACTCAGCTTTGATCTGAGGCATTTCTTCATCAACGTGGACTCTCGCTCACACACACACACACACACACACACACACACGGAGCCTCCCGCCCCTGCAGATCCTGAGGCATGCAGTGGTCGGTCTGTTGCCTCCGTTCATATGACTAATTAGACCAGCTTCACACTGCGCTGTTCCTTTTGAAGCTGATCCCTGGTGCTAATTGCTGCGTCAGTCCCGGGCCACAGCCAGGTTAAGTTCAAACGCAGGACCCACGTCTCCACTCACCCCCACTCTCCCTCAAACCCTCCCTCTGCCAGAGCCCTGTCCACCTCCGCTCATCTCCCCCGTGAAGAGATTTAACAAACAGGTCGTAAATGAAAACATCTTCATCTTTGCTCTTTTGTTGAAGTGCTGAAAATGTACCCAGAAAGTCTCTTGGGTTTTTCCTCCTGGTTGCGGCGTAAGGTCGTCTCCTCCAGCTGCAGGTTCAAGTCTGTGTCGCTCAGATTAAAGAGAAAGTTTCCTTAACCTCACTCCCCTCCCCCCTCTTTCCCCCTTAAACTCTGTTTTGCCCAAACTCAATGGGATTAATCTGGGCCTTGGTGAAGGATAGGTCAAAGGAAAAGAGAGAAGAGAGGAAGAGGAGGAGGAGGAGGATGTGTTGGATCAGACGACTGATGAGCCACAAACTTTCTGACACATGAGGAGAATAAAGAAAACACGAGACATCTGAGGGTGAAATACCAGAATGTTCTTACATTTTGTATAGACAGAATTTTACTTCAATATATCTGTAATTTAATTTTGCCTTGTCAAAAAGAACATTTCAGATATCAGCGAATACATTCTGCCTACCTATAATTTTCATTTCAGATATCTACAACGACACTTTACAAGGTTATGACGTCACTTTTTGCCATTCATTTGTATGGGGTTTCTCATTCAAGAAATCTTACTCCATCATTTTGAATATCCAAAATGTGAATTACGTATATCTCCAAAATTTAATTTAGGATATCGGACAGAGGAATGGTAGATGCTGTATGTTGAATCAAAGTAAATTAAAGATATCTGTAATTCTAATTCTGCCTCGTCAAAGTGTATTTAGAGATATCTTGAATTAGATTACAGTTACATTTAAAAAAAAAAATCTCAAACAGGCCAATTTTTCATTCTTATTTTTTTAATTGCCAGAAATAGGCTTCTATCTTATATCACATAGATTAGTTTAATTCTTTAGAAGCGATTCAGGCGTTATTTTTGTCTGACTACTTTAGAATAAGACAGTTTTAGGTGAATGTAGGTCATATTTAGTCAACTTAGCCATTTATTTAAACAAAAAAAAAAATGATATGGACACTTCCTAAGGTTTCAGTTTTTGTAGTGTAATTGGGGATTCACCAAAAACTGCAAAAATGAATTTTAAGAAATGCCACTATAATCCTCATTTCTGTCACTTTCAATAAGGTGAAAATATGTTTTGTTGTTTTTTTTCACATGAAATTCTCTTTTTTATTTCAGTCTGCAAGGCAAACACCAGAGCATATACACTTAGAAAAGCAACAGTTTAAACTGCAATTCAGTCTTTTCTTTTTCTTATCAAGTAAATGGAATGAAGTGGAACACGGGAGAGGCAAAGTGTTTATATAAGATCAATCAAAATAGAGCATATATAGTTTTGAGAGAAGGAAAACCACATAACAGTATAGTTACCTGAAATTATACAGGACCAGAAAATACCTTAGATTATCACCTCCACAAAGTCTGTCTGAAGGATTCGACATATTTAATGCAGTTGATTCACAGTTTGGCAAGAACATCTTTTTGCTGATATAAGCAAAGTAGTAGGAAAAAGGGGGAAAAGGCTAATTTAGAAAATATTAAATACTCATAAATATTGAACAGTTTTGATTTCAGTAAGTATGCCACAAAATATTGAGCAATTTTATTTCAACCAAGGAAATTATTCCACGAAACAAGGAAAAACTGTATTTGACTGTATGTGACTGAATGCTAATGTGCAAAACATTAATTTTGGATGAAAAGTATAAAGTGCAAAACAAAGGCACATTTTTTATGCCTTCAATGTGTCATCTCATCAACTTGACTGTGGTTATGCAACAAAAAAAAGGTTTTGAGGCTCAAGATCCATTGCATACTTCCACCAAGTATTAAAGATGGTTAAATCAGTTTGAGTTAAGTTAGGGACTGCCTGTATTGAAATGTAATAACTTAAAATGTGCTGAGCTATTTGGTTATGGAGGTAGTTAAAGAGTTTAACTCAGTGACACTGGAAAATCTTTCCGTCCTCGTCGTCCCTCACCCTCCATCTCCCCGTCCGTCTCTACACGACTATCGGACTTTCAGCTGGTCAAACAAGTGTTGGATCTTTAAATGGGAATGTTTGACTCCTCTCTGCTGCTGAATAATTGAGGAGCTTGGTGGATTAATGCACATCGTGAGAGAGCGTGACAGACTATGTGTTATGAGTGAGAGGCTCATAACACGCTCACCGCGACACCCAAACGCTTTTTGCAGCATAGCGAGGACAAGCAGAAGATTTTAGCAGCAGGGGGTGGTGCTAAAAGCTAACAGAGAGTTTAGAAATACACCCCGAGTCCTCGTACAGCTCTTTAAGAAGCAGTGCTGTAATTGTGTTGTGATTCTGCAGACCGCATCGACCCTCTCGGCCCCCCGGGGGGAAGGAGGCTGTTTCTGAGACGTGCCAAGAGTCACATCTCTAAATATGGGCCGAGCGAAAGGGGGGGAGTCGTCTCAGGATGTTAGACTGTGGACTTCACCTCCGTGTCCTTTTATTAGTTTGACCTCAACTTCAGAACTCCACACTTCAGCTCCACAGATTTTCACTTTGGCAAGGAGAGAGAGAAGAGAAGGTCTGTTCGCTGGAGTCTTCACACCGAGGCTGAAAGTCAGAGTCAAAGTCACGAGACGAGTGAAGAGGTTCAAGGTTAGAGAACTTTATTGACACAGTACAGGGGAAAACAACGCTGCTGCAGCCTTGATTTTTAACAATATACAAACCCAAATTCCTATGAAGTTGTATAAAATGTAAATAAAACCTAACACAAAGATTTGCAAGTGTTGGTTTTTCGGCCTTACCGCTTACGTGCAGAGATTTTTCCAGATTCTCTGAATCTTCTGATTATATCATGGACTATAGATGATGAAATCCCTAAATTCCTTGCAATTGAATGCTGAGAAACATTGTTCTGAAACTGTTGGACTATCACGCAGTTGTTTACAAAGTGGTGATCCTCTCCCGATTTTTCCTTGTGAAGGACTGAGCCTTTTGGGGATGCTCCTTTTATACCAAATCATGACTCTCACCTGTTTCCAATCAACCTGTTCACCTGTGGAATGATCCAAACAGCTGTTTTTTTCAGCATTCGTCAACTTTCTCAATCTTTTGTTGCCCCTGTCCCAGCTTTTTAGGAATGAGATGCAGGTATCCATTTCAAAATGAGCAAATATTTGCTGTTTGAACATCAAATATCTTGTCTTTGCGGTGTAACTAATTAAATTTAGGTTGACGAGGATTTGCGGATCATTGTATTCTGATTTTTTTACATGCTACAACGTCCCAACTTCATTGAAATTGGGGTTTGTGTTTATTTAATTGTTGACATTTGTCCCAAGATGATTAATAAAACATGAAAGACTTCATAATGTTTGATTTTTGGGTCAAAGTGAGAGCTTGTTCATGCCACATCAGCTTGTAAACTTAAGTATTTCAGCCCTGAGTCGACATCATGATGGTTGAGGGTTTTCTCTCTATCATAGCCTGATCTTGAAAATCTAATTCTTGGTTTCACATATCTTTCCTCGCACAGTCGTGCTCATGGTGGAGTGGGTTTGCCTGTCTCTTATGGATTCCTGATGCAGAGCTGTAGAGCAGAGGGATGCAGGGTGCTAACAGCCGGCACAGCGAGGGGAAACAGAGACACCAGCATGTGCAAAGAGCCCCTGCTAGAGGAACTGACTTTAACCTTTATTCACCAAAGGACCCCAACAACCCCCCCGACTGTCAACCCTCCTCCTCATCCATCTTTATCCTGCATAAAGATGCAGGTTCACATCAAGCAGCAAAACTCTGGTCTGAAAATGTAAAACTGGAAATGAACGCATTTCTGGCCTATTTACTATGCTATGTTTCAGAGCTTATAACAGCAGAACCATAAGGTCAAAATTCATCAGTGACACCTGATTTGAGGCCTCCCACCAAGAAGGTCACAGTTGGCTGTGGGAACGCAAACCAGATCGGGCTTTACTGATCTGACAAAGGTTTTAGTCAAAGGAAATGCAACAAAATACATGCCGTACCAAGACAAACTGAACTAAACCATTAGTTGGAAACAGGCCTAAACAGTCTGTCAACCGTCTTCTGGCTGTTTACACCTGTGTGTTCAAACAGAGTAAGAGAACAGTTATCAGAAAACATAACTCCATGTAACAAAACCAAAGAGTCAGATTCTTTTCTTGCTCTTAGAGTGAACTGCCCACAAACTCTCTCCTCTCTCCCACACTCCGAGTGTACTTCAGGGACAGGAGAAAAAAAGCGATGTTTAAGCTGTAATCTTGCGGTCTCATGGCCTGTGTTCGTCTCGGCTGCTGGACACGCTGAAGGCTGCTGGGAGCGGGATTAGCATCACCGCTAAAAAAACAGCGAAGAAACTGGAAGAAAGCCAACCGGGCCGAAGAAAAGGTCTATTGTTGTCCGAGTGTTGTTATTGCCTGGAATTATCTGCGCTTAGTTACACCATAATGGACACACACACGGTCAAACACACACTGGCACATGCACAAACACACGTAGGCTCGTGCACATACAAAAACCACATTGTAAGGCACTCTGTTATTTTTGCAGATTTCGCTCGGTTCCCATGCTTTCAATAATCCGAACACACACGCAGATGTTGGAGTTTTCATACAGTACAGTCTCTTACGACACCCGATTGACCGCCACCGCCGTGCCGCGCTGCTCTCCCATCAATATTATCGATCTG